>OZ012738.1:487304315-487378664 GCA_963859935.3 Lathyrus sativus
CCTGTGGCTTCCAAGAAGCGCGACCAATCACCTCCCCGGAAGGAGAGGCGTTTCCTGACCCCAATAGGGAACAGGTCGGAAGCCCCAAGAAAGAGGTCGAGGAGGCGTAATCAAGCCCCTCGTCACAATCCTTCGCCCTCGTGCTCCCTTGTCCGTAGTGACGAGGATGACTACAGGACCCCCTTTCGCGGGAAATCATGGCAACCCTCATTCCCCACGGGATGGAGCAGCCTCCTGCACTCTCCACCGACGACGGAACCTTGGACCCGGATGACCATTTGAAAGATATTAAAGCCATGCTCGATTATCAGAACGTCTAAGGAGCCATCAAGTGCAGGCTCTTCCCGATGACGTTAAGGAAGGGAGCCATGGCTTCGTACAAAAGCTTGAAGCCCAAGTCCGTCACGTCGTGTAGGGTCTTAAATGATCTCTTCTCGTAACATTTCACGGCCTCCTGACGCCATCCCAAGATGGGGGCCCCCCCTGGGCACGATCATCCAAGCCCAGGATGAAACTCTCAGGAACTACATCGAGAGATTCACGATGGAGGCGGTTCAGGTGACGACTTCAGACGATATGAAGCGTTACCTCATGGAGCAAGGCCTGTACCGCGACTCTAAATTTTACGAGGTCGTGGCAATCCACCGATCGACCACCCTACGAGGCTTCCTTTAGAAAGCCTGCCACTACATCCGGTACGAGGAGACAGAAGCTGCTAATTCAGCCCGAGACTCCCGTAACCGCGAAGCCCGGGAAGAAGGAGCACTGACCCCCCAGTGTGGAGAAGACCGAAGACGAGACAATCGTCCCCGGGAACCCCGAGAGTAGAGGGGTCCCACAGGCCGCTTCACCGAGTACACGACCCTCATTGCTTCCCGCGAGCGCATCCGGACCGAGTGCGCCAACTCGGAGTTCATCTGAGGAGGTGTCCGTTTTCCTAAACCGGTACCCCCCAAGGCCAACATGGACAAGTCCAAATACTGCTGCTTCCACCATAACCACGGGCATGTCACCGAAGATTGCATCCACATGAAGGATGCAATCGAAATACTCATCAAGGATGGGTACTTGAAGATATACACCAGGGGAGGGGATGCCCCTCGACAAGAGACCCACGAAGCCAAAAGGGTCGAGGACATCCCTCTTCCTTCCAACGAATCCGGGCTGCAGGTGGCCCTCAGCATAAGTCGGCCTGAGGACTTTTTCTCCCTGAGAGAACACAGTCTCCCTATCGGGCACCAGCTGCCCGAAGAACCAATACGCCCCTGTCGCAGTGAAAATCGGATACCAAACTATTGATTAGTTTGAATCTTTAATTCAATTTGCAACCGAACTTTGATTTGTCCAAAGGAAGGGATAAAAATCAAAATTCCCACAATGCAATGCAAATGCAAGGTTTAGAGAGTTATAGGTTCGGGGGTTGGTTAAACTTAGAGAATGTACTAGCATCCTAAGTTTCTGTAGTACTCTACATGAACCTCTTGTTTTATGTTTGTTTATTGCTAAGTGTTTTTATCTGCTTAAGGGTTGAAAGACCTAGTGGTTTATTTCTAAGTATACTCGATAAGATGTCGCATCTTATGCCTACATGTCCTTACGGGAGTGGAATCAGAGTACTTGTAGTTCCCCTAAAGGGTATGAGGAGTTCTTTGACTGTGGTCAAAGTTCCTACGGGTTTAGGGTAGTTGATTGATCGTTTTTAGGAGAAGAGACGATTTATCATTTTAGAGAAGATGTAATCGCCACAGGTTGTAGGAAAATAGTCTTTGCATCGTCTTAAGAAAAGGGCTCAAGTACTCGGATTGTTTGACGAGTACGCCTTTATCTCTCTTAAGGCAAAGTTCCTACGGTATTGATTGTATTGTTGTGGGGTGGAGATTATATCTCGCTTAAGATGATTAACATCTATTTCTCTATTGTGTTTGAATGTTGTTTGTATTGTGTTGTTTGAATTGTTTTGTCTATGTTGTAAGATAAAGGTCCTCCTATGGGGTAGGATCTAACTTAGAAGATCAACTTGAATGGGATCAAGGATCAAGGGGATAATGATGCAAATGAGATGCACTACACACGATTGTTGAACCATGTGTAGGTTTTCCCTATGGACAGAATGCGATGCGTGAATATAAATTACGATAATATAAATTGCAGTAAATAAATTGCGGAAATAAAATCATACACATACGCATGAAAGCGCTGAAGTGTGTGAGAGTGAAAGTGTCGTGGATGTGAAGGTGCGCGATTGATTTGTATTTTACGCTGGGGTTGATTTGAATTGGTTAAATTGATTTGAGTGAGTTTGATTTTAGATGGAAAATTAGAGGGTGAATTTGTTGCTTAATTATTAATTTTAATAAAAGTTGAATTTGATGATTGAAGTTGATTTTAAAAAAAGGGGTGATTTATTTAGCAACAGGTTTTAGAGGTGAATTAATTTAATTGCTAGTTAGAATCAAGTGATTTAAAAAGGTTCTTATATTTGAAATTTGGTTTAACAAGTGAATGTGAATTAAAATCATGAAATTATTTTCTTTATTAAATAAAATAGTTTATTATTGTTTCTAAAAAGGTTTTATCATAAAATAAGTACAAAATAATATTATGAAATAGATTTAGTTAAATAAGTTTTATCTATTTGTAAAAGGTTATTATAAAAAAGGTTATTTTTGAATAAGAAAAAAAGTTTGTCATCATAAATTCTTTTTATATTATTATTATTATTTAAAAGGGCTGAACTATGAAATGATTTATTAATTGTATTATTTAATAAAAGGTTAATTAGGTGATAAAAAAGAAATAAGAGTAAATTAAAATTTGAGTTATTAGGTAAATTAAGTAAATTAATTTGAAAGGTTAATTAATTAAATTGGTTAAATTGGTTAGGTTGATTAATTAAGGTAGATTAAGGGTGGTTTAGCAGTTAGCGAAAGAACTAGGGGGTGTGTGGTATGTGTGTGATTAGTGATTAGTGAGTGATTACAACATAAACATCAGATTAAGCAAAATGACAAAAAAAAACTAAATCCCAGAAATCCCCAAATTAACCCCTAAATCGCGTATCATCATCTCTTCGTCTTCGTCGATTCACCCTCGTCTCCGTCCCTCGCTCGTTTTTCTTCTTTCCACTTTTCCCTTCTCGTTTTTTTCTCTTTCTGTCACTTTTTCTCTGTTCATTCTTTCCTCTTTTCCTACCTCGCCTTCTGTTCGCCTTCCTCCACAGATCTCTGCATCAAGCGGAAACAACAATAGCAAGATAATGTTAGCAAAAAACAGATATCGTTTAAAAGGAATTCGAGGTTTGAGGGTGACGGCTAAATGGGTGGTCGACGACGATGGATTCGCAGCAAAGGCTTGAACGGACGACCGGTGGATGGTTGAAAGGAAATGGCGATTTCCGGAGACTTGCGCGATGAAGGCGGGGTTTTGGAGGGTGAAGCTTTTCGGCAATTCACGCGTCATGATGGAACTCTAAAATGAGAGATAAGTTTCTGATTTTTTACGATTTATTAGTTAGGGTTTACTTTGGGGTTTTCCCGTATTGGGTTGTGGATTTCTCTGTGTGTGTCTCCCTATCTTCAATCCCCCCCTTCTGAATCTCCCCTCTTCTTCTTTTATAGATGGCTGAAACAACATGTTAATGGTGATAACTCTCATGTCGGAACTCTTTTGGAAACAATTTGGCTGGCTTTAAAGATGTCCCTGAGTTGCCTTGCAGTTCATGATACTACCTTCCTTTTTTTTTAACGACATGCTCCTGATTGTTTTGGAAGTTATTTGAATTTGTCTGAATTTGTTCTAAGCCATTCTAATTGAAATTGATTGCTCTTCAATTCGGTTCTGATCTTGTCTGATGATGTTTTGGTGATATTTAATATAATTCCCTTCTTTACAGGAACAGGTCGGTAGCTGTTTTGGAAGGAAATCTTAAGGTGATGATTGTTATCTCTTTGGCCAATTCGTACACCAATGCTTTGTTGGCTACAGTTGAAAGGGACTCGGGAATTGTTGTGGCGGTTATACTTGACGTTGTGACTCCTCTTCTTGGTTTGACTCTGAAGCTCACTCACAGTCTTATCACAAGCAAAGGTTGAACTTCTCTTGACTGAGTCTTCTCCTTGTCTGTAATATCTAAATTGCCTCCTGAGCTGCTGAAGGATTAAATGACTCTGTTTGAGAGGATTTCACAGTATCTTCAACTATTTCATCCAGTGAGTTACCTTCTTCATCATTAGGTATAAAATTCTCGTATGCCTGCATCTCTTTGTCGCATTTATTTTCTTTTCCCCATCAGATAGTGAATTAACATTAACTTCTTCAACAATCTTGTCTTGTTGAAAATTGTCTACAGGATTTGATTCTTCAATGAGTGGAGACTTGTTTTCAGACATGGAAAGACTTGCTACACTAGTTAAAATATTTTCAAGTCTGGCATTTTCTTCAAAGAAGAATTCTAATTTGTGTTCTCTAGGTTTTACATTCACAGCAACAACACCATTTGCATTAGATGATGAAGGGTCCATATTTAACTACTTCATTGAATGAGTAACGAGTTTATGATTGCATTTGGTATCTCCTCCATTGCAGCACTACGTTTTTCATTAAGTGATGCCTCAGGATCAATCCCCTTCCTTGCCCCAGAAGATTGTTGGTGCAATTGTCTGCTTCCACAACTGGTTTACATAAGGCATGTTTAAAACCTTCCTTCAATGTGTAAAGCAAATTAATCCTTCGTGCAGACATCACAAGAGTGGAGTTGTGGATGATCATGGCATGAGTATTTAGCTGTTCTAGTACATTTGGCAATCTTGGAGAGTAGCACTGTTGAGAGGACTTGCTTCTATCCCGAATCGGCTCACTTTAGTGTATCCACGTAGCAGCACAATTATATATGAGTAGGTTGTTTTCGGAAAGAATACGGTAGCTGCTTTTCCCATTGCATTTCAATGTATCCGCATTTGGAATCTGTTATGGTGAGAAACTAATCACTCCTTTGAATGCAGGGGTGATGTATTCTGTTATTTCGACAGCTAGGAGAACAGTGCTTTGCTTAGTCTTCATAATAATATCGCAGATAAAGGTGAAGATAGGCTCAAAAGTCCTCCGACAAAAACCGTGTGACATGTGTATATACAGGCTGCTGTGATGTTTTCCCGCTCTGTGTTTTGTAGGTGCAGTAAAGACGGCCGAGGGTCACAAGACGCATGGTCAGAACTCTCTCTGCGGCATAATGTTTCGTAACTCAATTTCCGGATGAAGTTGGGATTGATCGCCATATGTCTATTCAGTAGTCGAGCAGAACAAATAAGCTTCTTTGTAAATATCTAAACATTTGATAATGGTTATGTGTGATTTAATGTTGATGATTTCGTACTCATATCGACCATTTATGCTTTGCTTCATGTTTCAGGTGATACTGGCATACCAGTCGATCTTATCCAACGACAAAGGTCGATGTTAGCTTGTATTTTCAACTTGTTGATGGAGTCAGTTTGGCAAGGTCAAGGTGGGGCGGCATATCCATACTAAGAGCTAACTAGAATGTTAATTCATCCTCTAGAAAAACAAGCACTCAAAGATGTCAGAAGTCAAGGCCACTGTTTCATGCGATTCGTCAATTTCGCCGCATAAGTGTTTTGAAAAATAGTTAACTGCTGTAATGTAATCAAAATATTATGATCAAGATGTTTCTCTCACAATGCCATGAATGTTATTTTGGCACGTAGCCCAATTTGTACCAATTATTTGCTTGGCCCGAAACAAATACGTATATGGTATTTTGAGTGAATAAACTCCAAAGTAATAAAGTATCCACTTGACTCAACTCAAATATAATAATTATCTTCATGTATCCACATTGCATTATCACCAATTTCAAACTTTCATGCACTTGTGTCAAATGATAAGTAGCGATTAGGATTTTAATATCTCCAAATTGGATTTCTTCTTCTAAGATTTGGAATAGGGTTTGGAAGAAGTTGTCCCTAAAATTAAATAAAAGAAGGAATCCAACTTTAAAGACATCACAACTTAGACAAAAGGCTTGACATAACCAAATGAGCTTTGGACTATAACGGGCCTTGAGTTGTAAAGACTTGTACACCGTTGTAATTCTAGGTCCTTTAGCTCCTTGATGGAATTTGGATGTGAAGTGAGGAGATTAACTCGTGGAGCTAACTTTAAACAAATTAAGTTGATGTAGCAACGTCCTTATTTGTCATATTGAAATCAATAAATGAATCACCAACATACATGAAAATTCGCCCGAACTTAAATTTCAAGTACAAATTGGCAAGAGGTATTCATCACCAATGCCCAGCCAAGGTATGCTGAACCATCAAGGTCAAGTTTAGCACGGGAAGGGGCTCACAAAGTATATTTACTTAATGATAATGTCCATACTCATCGAGTTCTTGCAAGTTGAGTCTTGAGAACAAGTGGTACACTCTGAATTTTGAATTGAATCTAATAGACTTAATCACCTGAATTCTTCTTGAATTAAGCTTGAATTTTGAATGGTGAACTCTAAACTCAAATGTACTAGTCATGTCTCTGGGATGCTTTGGTGTAGTCATCTATACTCGGACATTATTGCACCTGCATAAACCGGTCAGCTGTAGTAAACGTAAAATGAAACAAACAAAAAACACAAGGAGGTGGGGTCTTAAGGTCAAAAATTAGGGTGTGACAGATGCCCCTATTTAAGTTACTTCTATCCGGAGATATGCAGAGTGAAATCTTCGTCTCGACGAGATAGGAGGGACTTAAATACAAAACATCGCACAAATGTTTGGCCATAAGAAGCCACCGAATGCAAATGATATGCAATGATATGGAAAAAATGCAAGACACAGGGTTCCTGTGGGGAAATAATGTCACAGGAGATGAACCGGACACGACACACAGGAAGAACAGGCTCAACAACGCGAGATGCCACGAGAAGAGACAATGATCAGCATTGTGGATTCTCCAAAGTGAAGATAAGATATAATAACACCACCAGGAGTACGGTAGCTTGGACAGTGTAAAGAGATCTTGAAGGTGAAGGGTAGCCCACTATCAACGTGTGACAGCCTAAACAAAGATATCCGGTTGAAATAAAGAAACACATGTTACTTACTATCAAATACATGATAGCCTATGCCGAGGTGTTTGACCAAAAGACGATGGTATATTACCTACTATCAAACATATGATAGTAAACATAAAGGAAAGATGACCTACTACCAATCTTGGCAGCCTAAGCAAAGGTATCTGACCAAAAGGATGGTATATTACATACTTTATCAAATGTATGATAGTAAACACAAAGGAAAGATGACCTACTACCGATCTTGGCAGCCTAAGCAAAGGTATCTGACCAAAAGGATGGTATATTACCTACTATCAAATGTATGATAGTAAACACAAAGGAAAGATGACCTACTACCAATCTTGGCAGCCTAAGCAAAGGTATCTGACCAAAAGGATGGTATATTACCTACTATCAAATGTATGATAGTAAACACAAAGGAAAGATGATCTACTACCAATCTTGGCAGCCTAAGTAAAGGTATCTGACCAAAAGGATGGTATATTACCTACTATCAAATGTATGATAGTAAACACAAAGGAAACATGACCTACTACCAATCTTGGCAGCCTAAGCAAAGGTATCTGACCAAAAGGATGGTATATTACCTACTATCAAACATATGATAGTAAACACGAAGGAAAGATGACCTACTACCAATCTTGGTAGCCTAAGCAAAGGTATCTGACCAAAAGGATGGTATATTACCTACTATCAAATGTATGATAGCCTAAGCAAAGGTAATAACCCAAAGAAGGAGAGATCACTTACTACCAAACATATGGCAGCCTAAGAAAAAGTGTCTGACCAAAACGATACGTGTTACCTACTATCAAACATATGATAGCCTAGGTGAACACAAAAAAAGAAAGGCGTGTTACCTACTATCATACATATGATAGCCTAAGTAGAGGTAATAACCCAAGATGATATGTACTAGAGATTAAAAAGCTTCAACGGGGATCTTCAAGAGATGTAAGCCTGTTGATCAGCAAAATATGTCCTCTCAAAATAAGGAGAGACTAGTTGTAATAAACTTCATCGAACTTCTTGGAAGAGATGTCCTTTGATAGAATTTTCTTGTGATGAACTCACTGGGGAATGCATTCCTGAGGAGTATCTTTGTTGTAGCTGTAAAATATGTATCCTTGTAGTGTAAGTTCTCAAATAAAGAGAAATATTTGTAATGTCTTCGATGCCTTTCTCTGACAGATTTATGGAGGAATGCCTTTTGATGACTTGATAACCTTGACAAATCCACTGGGGGTGGACAAATTGTCTTGAGGAGACTGCTATTTGTCGTTTTGAAGGAGATCCCGATTAAAACAAGTTGCTCAAATAAAGAGAGGGTTTGCAGTCCAGATGTAAATTGTTGAAAAGCTTCTGATAACGCTGTTGGAGAAATATATGTCTTCAATAGTCATCTTCATAAAGAACTTCTTGGGGAGGCGAGTGCAAAATAAATGCACACTTAATCCTTATTCAGGAGTTGGAGATATCTACAAATGTGATTGTCAAGGACCGAAGTTCAACTCAAGAAATAACTGAAGAGAAACTGTCAAGCAAGACTCGACCATTGAGGCATGAGCTCAAATGGTATCTAACTAAAACAACCGTCTTCCACGAGGGTCGAACTTTGTGGGGAATTAAAAATATTATGCTTTTTCTGCCTAGGACTGACAACTTTACTTGAAGGAGAAGACACACCCAGGCACTTGGCGGTAAACATGGCCAAAGTGACAGAACAAACAAAACAGAGATGCAAGATGCATATGCCATGCTATCTATCTACATGTTATGCGTATGCTAACAACAGAAATGAAAAACATTTCGGGCACTCCAACCAAATCTTCACAGATCAAACATTGCTCGGAGAGTGTACACTCGCTTTAGGAGACCAAGGCTATTGAATATGTTGGAGTTAAAATTTCAATCGGGGATGAAACAAACATCCGCTTTGCTGGAGAGGTGAAGCTAGTCAGCCCACTGGGTGTTCTCAGGTCACCAACTAGAGTTTTCTTGTGTTGAAAATATTTGTTACAGAATTGTCACAACCACCTTCGATTCGCAAATGCCCCAAGTCACATGGTTTACGATAAAAAGGTCATCTTGAGAGGATTTTATAGGAAACATGGTGTCCAAATGTCCCACTGTTTTCAAACTCTTGGAGAGATTTGCCGAATCTCGACGTAATTGCCCCTGATTGACGGTATAACCGAGTCTTCAAACTTGTGTTCTAGGTAAAGTCAAATTTGTATGGATCAAAACCTCTTGGAAAATGACTTGCCCTAGGTTAGCAAAGTCTTCAAATTTAAATCGGTTATTTCTTCATGTAATCTTTCTAAGACATCAGGCAAATCTAGCAAGTCAGAACTGTCAATTCTGAAACTGTTAATGCAACATATATGTTTGTCTCGAAGAAGTCTTTTTTTTTTTGAAAAAGATATCACCATGACTAGTGACCGAAATCACTAGTTAGGACATGAATTAAGTTTATTTATAAGGCCGATACTAAATTTGAGCATAGCTCATAGGAGTCAGGAAACGATATCTCATCGAGTATGCTTTCGGACTAAACCTTACTTCAATTAGGACTTTATGGGTTATATTTATGGGTTATATTTATGGGTTTAGTTTATGACTTGTAAAACAAAGGATAAGGGTCAAAGTATCTTGGTGCCCACCCAAATTTTTTTTGAGAGATGTTCATTTTATGATGCCCTGCCCCAGGTTAAAAACGAGGTTTTGATTGGGAGAGAAAAAAACAGATCTTTTCTCAAGGCTTAAAAGAAAGGTTGACTATTTCTGGTGTTTTAGGAGGTCTAAAACAGGAATGCCTTACATCATTAGTAGGGTTTTTATTCAAAAGCATACAACGAGAGACCCTGCATTTTACTTCATCATCCTCCCTCCAATCATTCACCAAAGTGAGAGAATTAGGTATAATCGGTATTATAAATTATGAGAAATGTTTTACACGTGAAACAAATGGATTTCTTCAAGGCAAACATTTTATTGCATTAATTATTCAAAATAAACAAGCCATACAAGCCAAACATGCTTTTAATCAAAGAAATGAAATACGCATAAGCAAACGAAAAGAAAACACCCTGATGAGCCCTTCTCAGGATTTTATTCAGTCTTTATATGGAATGAAGAAGCTTGCAGAATCGTTTGATATGGTGCCTTCGGATCTGTTTTCAGGCGCTATATTGATATGAGCCTCCCAAATAACCTTGGATCATGTTCGCGGAGGACGAACCATGCTGAGGTGGCGGATTATCTTGCACATAAGGAATGGGACCCTTAAAAGATAAAATTCCATCTTTAACCAACCTTTGAATGTCTGCCTTCAAACCGTAACAATTCTCAGTATCGTGGCCTGGAGCACCTTGATGGTATAGGCAAAATTTGTCAGCTTTGTACCAATACGGAAGTTTCTTAGGTACTTTAGGTGGAGCTCTCGTCTGGATGTTACCCTTTTGAATCAAAGATGGGAACAAGTCAGCGTATGTCATCGGGATGGGATCAAAATCTGGTCTTTTGTGTACACGACTCTGATTTTGTTGGTTTTGTTGATGTTGCGGCTGATGAACCGCAGCAACCTGATGTGGTGGCGGATACCCTCTCTTGGATCGTCCTTGCTGCACAACACTTGCATCATGTTCTCTCTTTTTCACAAAACCACTCCCATACTTTTTAGCATTATTGGGGATACTCCCTTCCTTGACTAATCTTCCTTCACGAACCTCCTCTTCCAAGCGCATGCCCATGTTAACCATTTCGGTGAAGTCACTGGGTGCACTTGCTACCATTTTCTCATAAAAGAACGGTCCTAGAGTCTTCAGAAAAATCTTGGTCATTTCTTTTTCTTCTAATGGCGGTATGACTTGAGCGGCTAACTCGCGCCAACGTTGAGCATATTCCTTGAAATTCTCTTTGCCTTTCTGAGCCATGGCTCTTAACTGATCACGGTCTGGAGCCATGTCCATGTTATATTTGTATTGTTTGATGAAGGCTCCACCTAGATCGTTGAAAGTTCGAATCTTCGCACTATCCAATCCCATGTACCACTTGAGTGCAGCGCCTGTCAGACTGTCTTGGAAATAATGAATGAGCAATTGATCATTGTCAGTTTGCGCAGACATCTTCCTGGCATACATGATGAGATGACTTTGAGGACAAGTATTCCCTTTGTATTTCTCAAAATCGGGGACTTTGAACTTTGGCGGAACCTTGACATTCGGAACTAAGCACAGGTCAGAAGCACTTTTTCCAAACAAATCTTTTCCGCGAAGGGCTCTCAATTCTTTTTGCATCTCAGAAAATTGGCCTTGAAACCCATCCATCCTTTCTTCCAAACCCACAGTTTCGCTGGGTACCCTATGGGGAATTGGTTCGTCTAGGATACATGGAGTAATATTCACACGCGGAGGTGCGGTAGTCATTACAGCAGTAATCGTAGGAACGACTTGAACGGTGGTCACAGCAGGGATCTCGGGCACAGGTGGACGATAACCGGCCGGAGTGAAATAAGGAGGCATCCCCCACGGGAATCCTGGCGGCATGCTGTAGGTCACTTCAGCAACAGTAGACACCACTGGGATTGGTGTTGATACTATTTCGGAGATAACGGTCCCTTGAACTTCTTGATTGTTGAGTGCAGACTGGTTAGACAGAGCTTCAACTATACCATTCAACCTTTCCAAACTCTCTTTCATAGTTGCAACTTCGTCACGGAGCACTCTGTTCTCTTGTTCCAATTGATCCATCTTTTGACGTTGATTGGCTCGAGTGTTATACTGGTGATTCAGCTTGTAGCTGTGAAGATAAAGCAAGAGTGAGACCCCCCGAACTGCAAAGGATGCTATGCAAAAATGCGAAATGCAAAACGAAATGTTTCATGGAACTGAAGTATTTATAAACGTCACAGAGTATCCAAAGAAAATTCATTTTTACTGGATTACACGTGAATATTCTCATAAGAGTCCTAACATAAAATCTAGAAAAAGTCCTAAGGAAGTCCTTCATCTTGCTTGTTGGTTTGTTCCTCCACTTGGATCTTCTTGAAAATAAGTTGTCCACGACCGACTTCTAAAGAATAGTGTGATAGAGGAAAATAAATCCTCTATCTCTTGTTGGAAAATAAGGGAGGAAACCCTTGATTACTTAGATCTTCAATGTTGATGATAGATTTTTGAAACCTCATTTGATCCTTAATAATAAAGGAGAGCCTCTTATATTTGTCTTTCGAGTTCTCTTCAATCTGAGCTCCTACTTCCTTAGGCCATCTAAGTTAGGACTCTTAGAAGAATATCTCAAAAATATTTTTTTGTAATCCCTATTGGTTCTATAATGTTTATAAATAAACTCGGGATTCCATGAAACCAATGCAATATGATGCTATATGAATGCAACAAACACAAGTAGGCACATAAAAACATAAGGATAAACAAACTAAGGGGACCCTAGGTTTGCAACGAGCATGAAGCAAAGGTATACCCATTCCCAAAGGATTTGGACTAAAGGTTGATTGTACATGCAGAACAAGGTTCTAGTAAGGTTCCCAAAGTCATTAGCCCATCTTTCGGATATTATCAACTTCCCAAGTACTCGGGGGTTAATAATATTCTCAAGAGAACTTCTTTTGAGTGTAGCATCGCGTAGCACTATTTCGGGGGTACCCCCTCATAGTCCCGCACTACATCCTAATAAAGGTCAAAGTGGGGTTAAGGTAACTACTGTCCTCAATATCATAGGCTCCAACATCGAATATAGTGCATGTTTTCACGATTAAGGACTCGTTCAACAATACATATTTCGAGAAGGCCTCAATCGAGCGTGATTTTCAAGTCAGCTTGGTTGAGATCCTACCCCCTATAAGCCTCTTTGAACATATCACTATCCTACCTTAAGTTCACTCGAGTCCGGGTGCAGGACTTTGTCTCAACACTCAAAGGTATCAACCCAAAGACAATAAGCAAACAAGTAAACAATTTATCAAATAACAAATATAAAACAAGATAGGGAGACCCACTGAGAGTCCCTAGTGAAGTTCTCATTTCTGTCGCGGTGAAAATCGGATACCAAACTATTGATTAGTTTGAATCTTTAATTCAATTTGCAACCAAACTTTGATTTGTCCAAAGGAAGGGATAAAGATCGAAATTCCCACAATGCAATGCAAATGCAAGGTTTAGAGAGTTATAGGTTCGGGGGTTGGTTAAACTTAGGGAAGGTACTAGCATCCTAAGTTTCTGTAGTACTCTACAGGAACCTCTTGTTTTATGTTTGTTTATTGCTAAGTGTTTTTATCTGCTTAAGGGTTGAAAGACCTAGTGGTTTATTTCTAAGTATACTCGATAAGATGTCGCATCTTATGCCTACATATCCTTACGGGAGTGTAATCAGAGTACTTGTAGTTCCCCTAAAGGGTATGAGAAGTTCTTTGACTGTGGTCAAAGTTCCTACGGGTTTAGGGTAGTTGATTGATCGTTTTTAGGAGAAGAGACGATTTATCATTTTAGAGAAGATGTAATCACCACAGGTTGTAGGAAAATAGTCTTTGCATCGTCTTAAGAAAAGGGCTCAAGTACTCGGATTGTTTGACGAGTACGCCTTTATCTCTCTTAAGACAAAGTTCCTACGGTATTGATTGTATTATTGTGGGGTGGAGATTATATCTCGCTTAAGATGATTAACATCTATTTCTCTATTGTGTTTGAATGTTGTTTGTATTGTGTTGTTTGAATTGTTTTGTCTATGTTGTAAGATAAAGGTCCTCCTATGGGGTAGGATCTAACTTAGAAGATCAACTTGAATAGGATCAAGGATCAAGGGGATAATGATGCAAATGAGATGCACTACACACGATTGTTGAACCATGTGTAGGTTTTCCCTATGGACAGAATGCGATGCGTGAATATAAATTACGATAATATAAATTGCAGTAAATAAATTGCGGAAATAAAATCATACACATACGCATGAAAGCGCTGAAGTGTGTGAGAGTGAAAGTGTCGTGGATGTGAAGGTGCGCGATTGATTTGTATTTTACGCTGGGGTTGATTTGAATTGGTTAAATTGATTTGAGTGAGTTTGATTTTAGATGGAAAATTAGAGGGTGAATTTGTTGCTTAATTATTAATTTTAATAAAAGTTGAATTTGATGATTGAAGTTGATTTTAAAAAAAGGGGTGATTTATTTAGCAACAGGTTTTAGAGGTGAATTAATTTAATTGCTAGTTAGAATCAAGTGATTTAAAAAGGTTCTTATATTTGAAATTTGGTTTAACAAGTGAATGTGAATTAAAATCATGAAATTATTTTCTTTATTAAATAAAATAGTTTATTATTGTTTCTAAAAAGGTTTTATCATAAAATAAGTACAAAATAATATTATGAAATAGATTTAGTTAAATAAGTTTTATCTATTTGTAAAAGGTTATTATAAAAAAGGTTATTTTTGAATAAGAAAAAAAGTTTGTCATCATAAATTCTTTTTATATTATTATTATTATTATTTAAAAGGGCTGAACTATGAAATGATTTATTAATTGTATTATTTAATAAAAGGTTAATTAGGTGATAAAAAAGAAATAAGAGTAAATTAAAATTTGAGTTATTAGGTAAATTAAGTAAATTAATTTGAAAAGTTAATTAATTAAATTGGTTAAATTGGTTAGGTTGATTAATTAAGGTAGATTAAGGGTGGTTTAACAGTTAACGAAAGGACTAGGGGGTGTGTGGTATGTGTGTGATTATTGATTAGCGAGTGATTACAACATAAACATCAGATTAAGCAAAATGATAAAAAAACCTAAATCCCAGAAATCCCCAAATCGCGTATCATCATCTCTTCGTCTGCGTCGATTCACCCTCGTCTCCGTCCCTCACTCGTTCTTCTTCTTTCCACTTTTCCCTTCTCGTTTTTTTCTCTTTCTGTCACTTTTTCTCTGTTCATTCTTTCCTCTTTTCCTACCTCGCCTTCTGTTCGCCTTCCTCCACAGATCTCTGTATCAAGCGGAAACAACAATAGCAAGATAATGTTAGCAAAAACCAGACATCGTTTAAAAGGAATTCGAGGTTTGAGGGTGACGGCTAAATGGGTGTTCGACGATGATGGATTCACAGCAAAGGCTTGAACGGACGACCGATGGGTTATTGAAAGGAAATGGAGATTTCCGGAGACTTGCACGATGAAGGCGGGGTTTTGGAGGGTGAAGCTTTTCGGGGATTCACGCGTCATGACGGAACTCCAAAATGAGAGATAAGTTTCTGATTTTTTACGATTTATTAGTTAGGGTTTACTTTGGGGTTTTCCCGTATTGGGTTGTGGATTTTTCTGTGTGTGTCTCCCTATCTTCAATCCCCCCTTCTGAATCCCCCCTCTTCTTCTTTTATAGATGGGTGAAACAGCATGTTAATGGTGATAACTCTCATGTCGGAACTCTTTTGGAAACAATTTGGTTGGCTTTAAAGATGTCCCTGAGTTGCCTTGCAGTTCATGATACTACCTTCCTTTTTTTTAACGACATGCTCCTGATTGTTTTGGAAGTTATTTGAATTTGTCTGAATTTGTTCTAAGCCATTCTAATCGAAATTGATTGCTCTTCAATTTGGTTCTGATCTTGTCTGATGATGTTTTGGTGATATTTAATATAATTCCCTTCTTTACAGGAACAGGTCGGTAGCTGTTTTGGAAGGAAATCTTAAGGTGATGATTGTTATCTCTTTGGCCAATTCGTACACTAATGCTTTGCTGGCTACAGTTGAAAGGGACTCGGGAATTGCTGCGGCGGTTATACTTGACGTTGTGACTCCTCTTCTTGGTTTGACTATGAAGCTCACTCACAGTCTTATCACAAGCAAAGGTTGAACTTCTCTCTATTGAGTCTTCTCCTTGTCTGTAATATCTAAATTGCCTCCTGAGCTGCTGAAGGATTAAATGACTCTGTTTGAGAGGATTTCATAGTATCTTCAATTGTTTCATCCAGTGAGTTACCTTCTTCATCATTAGGTATAAAATTCTCGTATGCCTGCAACTCTTTGTCGCATTTATTTTCTTTTCCCCATCAGATAGTGAATTAACATTAACTTCTTCAACAATCTTGTCTTGTTGAAAATTGGCTACAGGATTTGATTCTTCAATGAGTGGAGACTTGTTCTCAGACATGGAAAGACTTGCTACACTAGTTAAAATATTTTCAAGTCTGGCATTTTCTTCAAAGAAGAATTCTAATTTGTGTTCTCTAGGTTTTACATTCACGGCAACAACACCATTTGCGTTAGATGATGAAGGGTCCATATTTAACTACTTCATTGAATGAGTAACGAGTTTACGATTGCATTTGGTATCTCCTCCATTGCAGCACTACGTTTTTCATTAACTGATGCCTCAGGATCAATCCCCTTCCTTGCCGCAGAAGATTGTTGGTGCAATTGTCTGCTTCCACAACTGGTTTACATAAGGCATGTTTAAAACCTTCCTTCAATGTGTAAAGCAAATTAGTCCTTGGTGCAGACATCACAAGAGTGGAGTTATGGATGATCATGGCATGAGTATTTAGTTGTTCTAGTACATTTGGCAATCTTGGAGAGTAGCACTGTTGAGAGGATTTGCTTCTATCCCGAATCGGCTCACTTTAGTGTATCCACATAGCAGCACAATTATATATGAGTAGGTTGTTTTCGGAAAGAATACGGTAGTTGCTTCTCCCATTCCATTTCAATGTATCCGCATTTGGAATCTGTTATGGTGAGAAACTAATCACTCCTTTAAATGCAGGGGTGATGTATTCTGTTATTTCGACAGCTAGGAGAACAGTGCTTTGCTTAGTCTTCATAATAATATCGCAGATAAAGGTGAAGATAGGCTCAAAAGTCCTCCGACAAAAACCGTGTGACATGTGTATATACAGGTTGTTGTGATGTTTTCCTGCTCTATATTTTGTAGGTGCAGTAAAGACGGTCGAGGGTCACAAGACGCATGGTCAGAACTCTCTCTGCGGCATAATGTTTCGTAACTCAATTTGCGGATGAAGTTGGGATTGATCGCCATATGTCTATTCAGTAGTCGAGCAGAACAAGTAAGCTTCTTTGTGAATGTCTAAACATTTGATAATGGTTATGTGTGATTTAATGTTGATGATTTCGTACTAATGTCGACCATTTATGCTTTGCTTCATGTTTCAGGTGATACTGGCATACCAGTCGATCTTATCCAACGAAAAAGGTCAGTGTTAGCTTGTATTTTCAACTTGTTGATGGAGTCAGTTTGGCAAGGTCAAGGTGGGGCGGCCTATCCATACTAAGAGCTAACCAGAATGTTAATTCATCCTCTAGAAAAACAAGTACTCAAAGATGTCAGAAGTCAAGGCCACCGGTTCATGCGATTCGTCAATTTCGCCTCACAAGTGTTTTGAAAAATAGTTAACTGCTGTAATGTAATCAAAATATTAGGATCAAGATGTTTCTCTCACAATGCCATGAATGTTATTTTGGCACGTAGCCCAATTTGTACCAATTATTTGCTTGGCCCGAAACAAATACGTATATGGTATTTTGAGTGAATGAACTCCAAAGTAATAAAGTATCCACTTGACTCAACTCAAATATAATAATTATCTTCATGTATCCACATTGCATTATCACCAATTTCAAACTTTCATGCACTTGTGTCAAATGATAAGTAGCGATTAGGATTTTAATATCTCCAAATCGGATTTCTTCTTCTAAGATTTGGAATAGGGTTTGGAAGACGTTGTCCCTGAAATTAAATAAAAGAAGGAATCCAACTTTAAAGACATCACAACTTAGACAAAAGGCTTGACATAACCAAATGGGCTTTGGACTATAACGGGCCTTGAGTTGTAAAGACTTGTACACCGTTGTAATTCTAGGTCCTTTGGCTCCTTGATGGAATTTGGATGTGAAGTGAGGAGATTAACTCGTGGAGCTAACTTTAAACAAATTAAGTTGATGTAGCAACGTCCTTATTTGTCATATTGAAATCAATAAATGAATCACCAACATACATGAAAATTCGCCCGAACTTAAATTTCAAGTACAAATTGGCAAGAGGTATTCATCACCAATGCCCAACCAAGGTATGCTGAACCATCAAGGTCAAGTTTAGCACGGGAAGGGGTTCACAAAGTAGATTTACTTAATGATAATGTCCATACTCATCGTGTTCTTGTAAGTTGAGTCTTGAGAACAAGTGGTACACTTTGAATTTTGAATTGAATCTGATAGACTTAATCACTTGAATTCTTCTTGAATTAAGCTTGAACTTTGAATGGTGAACTCTAAAACCAAATGTACTAGTCACGTCTCTGGGATGCTTTAATGTAGTCATCTATACTCGGACATTATTGCACCTGCATAAACCGGTCAGCTGTAGTAAACGTAAAATGAAACAAACAAAAAACACAAGGAGGTGGGGTCTTAAGGTCAAAAATTAGGGTGTGACAGCCCCATCAGCCTGTGGGAATACTTCCCCACCGCGATGATCATCTCAGGCGGGGCCCCGGACAAGCTCTCCATCGGGTTTGTGAAGAGGAAGTTTGACGAGCTGATGAGCAAACACTCCAGTAAAATGAGCACTCTCGACAAGTTCCACGGTCGGTCTAACCCGATCACTACTACCTCGAAGAGCTACCCGAAGGATCCCCCAACTCCGCTATTCCCCTGCTAATCCGGGCACAAATGGCGAACTTTGACGTCCGCCGTATCCTAGTCGGCGGAGGGAGTTTGGTGGATATCATGTATACCCACCTATTCTCGATATTACAGCTCGACGAGACCAACCTGACCCTCTATGTCGGTTCTGACCTCCATGGGTTCAACGGGACGATAACGAGACCGTGGGGATACGTCAAGCTCAAGGTCACCTTCGGGGCACAGGAGACGGCCAGGGAAATCAATGTCCTCTTCTTGGTCGTCAAGTTTCCATCTTTGTACAACTGCATCCTAGGCAGGACAATGCTAGCAGAGCTCACCGCGATGCCATCGATGGTCCACCTTAAGATGAAGTATTACACCAGGCAAGGAGCCGTCGTCACCCTCAACAGGGACATAGAGGCAGCCCAGAGATGTTTCGAGGCAACAATGAAGGGCCCCAACACGATTGGTCCCTCTCCTAAAGTGATTAAGCCTCCGAACGTCCAGAAGAGCAGGCCAAAGGACCACGTCGACTCCGTGGGCCTCGACTTCCGCTTCCCCGGTAAACAGAACCACAAAGACGAAGCCAAGCATGCTCCTCCAATGGTCAATAGGCAGCCCTTTCACTCAATGCACCCCATTCCAGACGGGGATTTCGAGCTGGTAGTCCTCGGCGACGATGCGGCCCGGAGCGTGAAGATTGGAGTTTGACTGCCTGACCTAGCGAAGAAGCAGCTGAAGGCCTGCCTCCGTGAGAACGCCGACCACTTCGCCTGGAGCTCCGCCGAGATGCCTGACCTTGACCCCGAGGTTGCCTGCCACCAACTCTCCATCAACCCAGTCGCGAAGGCCATAGTATAATGTAGGCGTAGGCAGTCCCACGAAAAGTCGACGGCGGCTGAAAAAGTTGTAAAAGACCTCCTAGAGGTAAATTTTATTTCAAAAGCTCGGTATATAACCTGGTTGTCCAACATTGTACTCGTCAAAAAATCTAATGCAAAATGGATAATGTGCGTTGATTACACCGATCTCAATCGGGCATGTCCCAAGGACGCCTATCCCCTCTCCAATATCAACAACTCGGCGGGCTTCAAGTTATTATCCTTCATGGACGCCTACTAGGGATACAACCAGATCCCCATGTCTAAAGTCGAAAAATAGAGCACAACCTTCATTACCGAGTCGAGCAACTATTACTACAATGTAATGCCCTTCGGCCTAAAGAACATCAACGCCACCTATCAACGGATGATGAACAAGGTCTTCCAGGGAGAGATTGGAGACGTGCTCGAAGTCTACATGGACGACATGATCGTCAAATCGCATACTGAGGTCGACCAGACGGCCCGCCTCAAGAAGGTCTTCGAAACAGCAAGGAGGTGCAGGATGCGATTTAACACGGAGAAGTGCACCTTCGGTGTATGCGCGGGGAAGTTCCTCAGGTTTTACCTGATCGAACGAGGGATCGAGGCAAACCCGGACAGATGTTGGGCCTTCTCCGAGATTGCAATGTCGAGCACGAAGAAGTCGATACAATCCCTGAACAGGATGCTCGCCTCATTATCCCGCTTCGTCGCCAAATCCTCACAACATGCCTTCCCGTTTTTCAGACTACTAAGGAAGGGGGCCACGTTCAAATGGACGGAGGAATGCGAACAGGCCCTCCTCCATCTCAAACGCGTCCTATCGGAGCCACCAGTCCTGACGAGACCAGACATCGAGGAAACTCTCTACTTGTACCTGGTTGTCTCCATCGAGGCCGTCAACGCCATACTGATCCAAGAAACTCCTGAAGGGAAGAAGCCGATCTACTTCACGAGCAAGGCCCTCCACGTCCCCGAGGTGAGGTATCAGCAGATCGAAAAAGTCGCCTTGGCCCTCATCAACGCGGCCAGGAAACCCATACCATCCTAGTTAGAACCGAGCAGCCTATCAAACAGTTGCTCGGCAGGCCCGACATGGCGGGGCGCATGTTGAAGTGGTCACTGGAGCTCTCCGAGTTCGACATCGTCTACAAAGGAAGGAAAACGCTCAAGGTGCAGGAACTAGCCGATTTTGTCACCGAGATAACGCCCACCACGGAACCAACCCCCGGAGCCCACAAGTGGACCATCTTCGTCGATGGCGCTTCGAGCTCCTCGGGGAGCAGCGCGGGTGTTGCGGTGGAAATAGGATACCAAACTATTAATTAGTTTGAATCACAATTTTTGATTCACAATCGACTTTGATTTATCCGAAGGAAAAGGTAAAATGAAGGAAAACCTATTTTGTTGCATCGTAAACAATGTAGGGAGAGACCTAGGTAAAGGGGTTGGTTAAGCTTAGGGAAGGTACTAGCACCCTAAACTTTTGTAGTACTCCACATGAACCTTTTGTTTATTTTTGCTATTTTACTTTATTATTTGGTTGAGTATATATATTGAGCTAAGGGATAGAGTGACCTAGAGAGACCTAAGGGTTAGTCCTAAGTTTACTCGGCAAGATTCGCATCTTGTGCCTATGCATCCTGGATAGGGAATGGAATCAGAGTAATCGTAGTTCCCCTTGAAAGGGAGGATAGAAACTTCTTGACTATGGCCAAGGTTTCAATGGGGAATAAACGTATCTTAGGGACACGCTTACGTCGAGTCTTGAAACTCCTATTTCTACGTTGAATCAGTTTGAATTGAAATTAGGGTTAAATTAGGGATTTCACGGAGGGAAATCCTAAAAAAGAGTACGACGACTCTTTGACCTAATGCTAGGGTAAAGGGCATTTTCGTCCACGGCGGGACACCTAGGCTATTTAGGGTTTAAAACGGTCTAGGGTTAGGATTATTGACTCGGCGGTCAAACTGCTAGACCTAATCCTTTGGAAGGACGCTAACGGTAACTAATGCAAATGATAAATTATTACATGACAACATTAAAATACGAAAATAAAGAAAGCGGTAAAGAAAAGCATCGCGATGATCACTCGCGTAAATTACAAAATCCCAAAAATGCAAGAATAAATAAACTGCGATGATTACTCGCATGATTACAACCGGAAAACTTGGAAATATGAACAAATATCAAGAATTAGCAAGCGAAGATGAGTAGGGATTGAGGGACAACCTGACTAACATTGAAACGGCCAAATCAGGAGTTCTTTACTTTTGCATTTTTATTTAGAAAGAAAGACTAACTTATTTTTTTAATTTTTTTTAATAATGAAAAAGCACTTACTTCAAACTTAAAAAACAATTTAAACCCTAATTATTAGGCATAAAAACTTCAATTTGTAAGAAAAAAAACTTAATTCTAAATTTTAGAAAATAGCTTTTATTCTTATGGTTTTAATAAAGAAAATGGTTTTATTTTCAATGATGAAGAATTCATTTTAATTTTAATTAAGAAAAAAAATGTTTTTTCTTTTTCATGTGAAGAAAATATTTTGAATTTCTTCATGTAAAAACGTTTTTAATTTTTTTTATGTAAAAATGATTTTAATTTTAAGGCTAAGAATGTTTTCATATTTTTTTTTAGTTTATTTAGAAATTAAGAAATTAACTAATGTTATTAAGACATAAATAATAAAATAAGTAAGATAATTAACTAAACCTGATAAAAAGAAGAAAAAAAAGACATAAATAAAAAATGGGTTGCGCGTTGTTTTCGTTAGCTTCTGTTAGGGTTTCTCGTTAGAAACTCCTCTTCTTCCTATCCACAATGTCGGTGGTGCCACGATTTCGCCATTGATGCTCCTTGAAGTTTTCTTTTTCATCCTTGCATGTCTCCTTCTCCATCTTGAGGCACCGACGGAGGCCTCCATTAACGGGTGCTTTCGGAGCTTTTCGGTATCTCACTTTCACTTGCATGGCATCATCTCCTTCGTTTCCTGCAAAACAGAACCAAACAAATAACAAAACGAGTTGCTCACCTTGCTCACGGGTTCGAAGCGGCTCGTTCGGTGATGACAAGATGGTGATTCTGGCCTCTCTCTTTCTGATCCGGAGCCGGTGATGCTCGGAGTTTATCGATTCTCCGATGGTGTTGAAGCTGAGGAGATTCTGCCGTGGGTAATAACTGTAAGCGTATCCTTTGTTCTTGTCGGCGAACCATTCTCTTCTTCTTCTGCTCAAAGTGATGATGAAGAAGCTCCTTGCTCTTTTGATTTTCCAAGCTCGGCGGCGCCGTTTTCTCCCCTTTTTAGTCTTAAGGTCTCGATCTGAAACCTCTTACCATTTATATGATTTGGTTTCGTTGATTTGTGGGCCGGATGTGTTTTGGTTGTTACTATGTCTTCGGCAATTTTATCGGATGAACTTTGAACGATGGTTGTTGCTTATTGAGCTTGGAGCTTGTTGTGATTCAAAATGCTTTCGTATTTTCAAGGGATTTCCGTTTGATCCATGGGCCTGAGAAATTTATGGAAAAATGCGTTAAGGCCATGTTTGGCAAAACCTCTTTTTCCAAAAAATCACTTTTCAACATAAGTGCTTTTTCCAATAAGCACTTTTCAAACCAACTTTTTCCCAAAAGCACTTTTTTTATTATCTCTTTATCTCTCTCTCTAGTTGCCTCGGATAAGAACAAAATGATGCCGATTTTGGTCATTGGTCGGAAATGAAGTCGGGAGCCGGCTTCGGAGTAATCTGTTGCCCTCCCGACACCCGATGATGGTACTACTCTGAGGGTGTTAGGAAAACTAACCGATTAAATTTTTTTGCTTTGTTGACTTTTTACAGGTACGGAGAAAAAGTCGTAAAGTCGAAGAAATCGGGTAATCAGAAAAACTTAGGATTATTATTTTTTTTGGAATTTTCATGTAACAAAATGTAAATTGATATTTTTGTAATTTTATTTTTATTATTTTTGTTATCTTTGTAAAGAATTTCATTTTTATAATAAAATTATTCAAATCTTAGATTAAACAATATTATTATTAAAAATAAAATAAAAGATATTATTGTAAAATGTAATGTCTGTTTTAATCTTTTTAAATGAAAATAAAATTAATAAAATCAATTAAAAAAGAGTGAGAACAATATAAAAAAGATATTAAGATGAAATAAGAATTAATTGAAAATGAAAATAAAATAAAAAATTAAAGAGAAATATAATTAACTTGAAAGTGAAATAAAGATTTTGTTATTTTTGATTAAAAATGAGATGAAAAACCACACTAAAATTCTACCTTTTTATTAACTCAAAAATTCGCCCAATTTATTCGATTAACTTCGTCTCCGACACGAACTTCCGACTAACCTTTCCGACAACTCAAACGAAATCATTTCTTGGAAAAAAATCCCACCCTTCGATTAAACTCATCATGAACAAAATCTTCGGCGAACTTCAGTCCAACCTTGAATTAACTTAATTTCGAACAGCTCCAAATTCTCCTCAATCAAACGCTCCCCGCTTCGCCTCGGCCCTGACTCACAACACAATATCCAAACGGCCCAGCTTTCTCGACCACCACTTAAAGTTTGTAAATCGACGGCCGACCGCAAACAAATGACTGTTTTACCCTTCACTGCTTAAATCGCATACAAGGAGATTTCCTGCAAGATCAAACCAGCTACGCAAACCTGTTAGCGACTGGTTAAATGTAATGCAAAAATGCAATGCCATGCAGGATGAAATGAAAAATCTTAGGGAAAATTTTGGGGTATTACAGTTGCCCCTATTTAAATAGCTTCACCGGATGATTTGAGCGACGAAGGCTCGAGAAATCATGGTGAAAGAGATTTAAATATAGTTAATCAAAAATTTTGCCCTTAGATGCAGTGATATGCCATGCTATGGACAAAACGAAACGACGTATAATGCTAAAAATTCCATGAATTTAACATAATACGTATGCTGGAATGATAAATGCAAGTATGCAGACGATACGACGACACGGGGGACAGATGCGACAAACGAACCATACTGGGGAATATGACGCACTGGGAGAAACAACACGACACTGGGGGAATCTAAAGTGATGGCCAACCTGGTACTGGCATGACCAGTTGTCACCTTAGAGAGGGAATGGGGGATCCTCAATGGAGATGGCACCAATGAGACGGCCTCCACTGGGGATATCTAGGAGTAATTGTCCAACTGGTTCAGGTGTGGTCGGCTGATACTCTAGGACAAAAGGTAAAACTAGGATCTGCACGACTGTAGGATTGATTAACAGAACGCTGGAGCATTGAGCAAAGAATAACATCCGAGCTTCTGGAAACTTTCCCTCGTGACAGGATCAAACGGATTTTCCAGGGATTCGTAGAAAATAATACAGGGTAAAACCGGCTGTATGCCAAAATAAATGGCCTTTAATGGGAAATGCCCTGATAAGCTTTCTCGAGAGAGAACTGCCACGTATCGTTGGAAGGGACTTATATGCCAAACTGGATAAGCTCTCAAATAAAGAGACTGTTACTTATCTGTGGATAATAGATTGATTGATAAAATAAACTTCTTCACGTCTCAGGTCTGTGCTCCCTGAACATGATTTGGTTTCTTCTTTTGCTAAAGGATAAAATGAACTTCTTCTTAATTCAAGATCGTGCTCTCCTGAATATGATTCAGTTCGAACCTCCCCGAACTTCAAGATGAGAAGGAAATGGAAACCAACTACTCGATGGAGACGACCATTTGCTACAAGTCATAACGAAGATAGGATAAGCTTCTCAGGCGAGAAGTACCACTTATTTGCAAGAGTGGCAATTATAAGCTTCTCGGGTGAGAACAACTTGTAGAGGTGGTAACAGGTACTGTAAATTGTAATGAAGGTTGTAATGAAAGTTGCAATGAAGGTTGTAATGAAATTTGTAATGAAGTAATGAGCTTCTTGTACGAGAAGATCAATTGTAGAGTGTAATGAAAAATTGTAATGAAAGTTGTAATGAAGGTTCCTCGGCTGAGGACGATCCATACCATTGTTGAAGGATGTACGGATAGGATTCTCAGGCGAGAAATGCCGCTTATCAGCGTTGCAAAATATAGTAATATCAAGATCATAGAGTGTAATGATGATGAGTTTCTCGGCTGAGAACTGTTGCTTGTCTGTTACGCAATGTAGTGATAAGCTTCTCGGGCAAGAACTGTCGCATATCTGCAAAGGATTGTAAAAACTTTTCTTGAAAGATAGTGCAAAATAAATGCACGTCCATATATGTTCGGTGGCCGACGGGACCGAGGTTCGTTCTAGAATGGGGCTAGAAAGAACTGTCAAAAGACGACACCATTGAGGAAATGAGCTCAAATGAGGATTATCTTATCCTAGCGCGACATGATAACTGAAAAAACTATCGTCCACGAGGGTTGAAATCTATGGGGAAACTTGGAAACAAACAAGTATTTTGTGCTTAGGGCTGACGATCTACTTGGAGAGAACGGACAACCCAGTTACTCATCAGTAACGACAAAGGATGACACGGATAGCAAAATAATGTAGATGCTAATGCGCATGCCAAAGTGTATACTAATGTGTATGTTAATGTGTATGAAAATGTCATGCAATGAGTGTGCAATGCTTAGGCTCATGCATATGCTGACAAAACAGACGAGAGGAGGAAACATGAGATGAAATAAACATCTCAACGGGGATATCCGGTGTCCTCTGCAACCGTACATCTATCGAGGGATAGGAAGAGTTGATGGTAGAACCAAACCTTGCTTCAAGGTTCTAACTTCCTTGGGGAGAAAACATCATGACTTCCACATGGGGATACAATACAACTTCACTGGAGAGTACAATATCATGACTTCAACTGGGGAGATTGCTATCATGAACCATAATCAGCTAAAGAAAACCCTAGGATCAGAGACTTCCAGGGATAAAATAAATATTTGCTTCGTGGGGAAGACGTGGAGCTAGGCAACTTCATAGAGGTAGTGTAGCAACTTCCTGGGAATAATACCCCGGTTTCCTGGGGAAAAGGTACGTCCAACTTCCTTGGGGACAAAAGACATTAGTTTCCCTGAGGAGAGTTCGTCAAACTTACTGGGGAGAAATCAAATAGACCTTCCTGGGGACAGCATCTTGACTTCTTGGAGAGAACATGGCAATCTCCTAGGGAGTACTTCCTGAGGAAAATAAGGCAATTTCACCGAGGAACAGATAATTCCACTGAGGATGGGTCTTCCAGAACATATATCACGTGGAGGATACCGGGGATATCTCTGTAGTCTTGAGAGTCACTAGGGATTTATCAGATGGATCCCAAAAGTGTGGACAACTTAAAGTCTCGCTGGGGACTATCACTGAGAAGATGATGGTATGATCTCTGTAGTCTAGAAAATTACTGGAGATTACCGGCTCGGTCCAGAATGTTGTCAGCTTAAAGTCTCGCGGGGGGCTGTGTCGGCTTAAGGATTTAAAGTGCCTATGCAACAATGAGACTCACCGAGGAGCGAAGTGATCCTTCAGAGATTTCCACGAGTCAAAGCAACTTTTATTTTTCAAAATCATTTTCAAGAGAATAGTTTTAAAGTTTTGAAAAACACCTTTCTCTTTTAAAAGTTTATTAACAGATGGTGTTTTGCATAACAACAAAACGAAATAGAGATAATGCAAACAAGGAAACTGAATAGCAAAAGGTAAATTTTATTGAAGAACGGTAGCTTGCTAAAGGCGTAGCTCCATGGAAAATTACAATTTGAATATGGAAATATGGGAAAGGTTACATTGAATCCAACGACCTACTGACCCTAATGACTAAGACTACCCCCAAACATCTTGCTTCTGACAAGAGCGACTGGATTGGAGTGGATGTTTGTAAGATGTATCTGCAATGCTCGGTGTCATCTAATGTAGTGAACTGCCTTTGTCCCTAATTTTTGCCTGGACCGTCCTTTCGGGTTTTCAATCCACCGGGTCGCTCATTTTTGCCTAAGTCACCCTTTCGGGTTTTCAACTTAGCGAGCCATATCTTTTTTTATTTTTTTTAGGCATAATATTTTCGGTCTGCATCAGAATTCACAGGATGTGCGAGCTCTTCACCATCCATTGTTGTAAGAATTAGCGATCCTCCGGAGAAGACTGTCTTAACAACGAATGGGCCGTCGTAATTGGGCATCCATTTCCCGCGCATATCTTTGTGGACTGGAAAGATCTTTTTGAGTACAAGTTCTCCTTGTTGAAACTCACGGATTCGGACTTTCTTGTCGAAGGCTCTCTTCACCCGTTTCTGGTATAACTGACCATGGCACATAGCTGTCAAACGCTTCTCATCAATGAGATTCAGCTGGTCAAATCTATCTTGAACCCACTCGGCTTCATCTAGCTTGGCTTCCCTCAATACCCTTAAGGAAGGTAACTCAACTTCAATGGGGAGGATGGCATCTGTTCCATATACCAATGAGAAAGGGGTTTCCCCTGTTGACGTTTGGACTGTAGTTCTGTATCCATGCAAAGAGAATGGTAACATCTCATGCCAATCCTTGTAAATCTTGACCATTTTTTGCGGGATCTTCTTGATATTTTTATTCGCTGCTTCAACGACTCCATTCATCTTAGGACGGTACGGCGAAGAATTGTGATGTGCAATCTTGAAACTATCACACAACTCTTTCATAGTCTTGTTATTTAGATTGGTACCATTGTCAGTTATGATTCGGCTTGGAATTCCATAGAGGTAGATAATTTCTTTCTCGATGAAGCGGGCAACAACCTGCTTGGTCACGTTGGCATAGGAAGCAACTTCTATCCATTTTGTGAAGTAATCAACAACAACTAGAATGAACCGGTGACTGTTAGAAGCTTTCAGCTCAATTGCCCCAATCATGTCAATGCCCCACATTGAGAAAGGCCACGGCGAAGTCAGAACGTTCAATGGTGCCGAAGGTATATGCATTTTGTCGATATAGACCTGGCGCTTGTGACATTTCCTGGCATATTGGATGCAGTATGATTGCATGGTTAACCAGTAATAACCTGCCCTCAAGATCTTCTTGGACATAACATAACCGTTGGCGTGATTTCCAAAGGTCCCTTCATGAATCTCTTGAAGTAACATGTCTGCTTCATGTCTATCAACACACCTAATTAGAACCATGTCGTGATTTCATTTGTATAACACATTATTGCTGATGAAGAACTTGGATGCCAGTCTTCTCAAAGTCCTTTTGTCAAGATGAGTAGCATCAGCTGGATACTCTTGTGTGAGCAAATAATTCTTGATGTCATGAAACTAAGCCTTTTCATCAGTCTCATCCTCTTCAATCACCAGACAGTAGGCGAGTTCAATTCTACGTTCAATTCGAATGAGTGGCGCATCATTGACAAATCTGACCTTCCACATAGATGCTAGCATGGCTAAGGTGTTAGCAATATGATTCTCAGACCTCAGAACATGTTCTAAATTGATCTCATCGAAGTACTTAATCAACTCAACAATATAGGCTCTGTAAGGGACTAGCTTCTCATTCTTAGTTTCCCATTCACGTTTCACTTGATAGATAACCAAAGTTGAATCTCCGCTTACTTCAAGAAGTTTGATTCGGAGATCAATAGCTGCTTCAAGGCCAAGGATGCATGCTTCATATTCGGCGATATTGTTCGTGCATTCAAAGTCTAACCTTGCTGTAAATGGGGTACAACCATCTTTTGGATTCATCAAAACGACACCTATGCCATGCCCACTGTAATTGGAGGAACCATCAAACATCATCTTCCACCAGAGACCCGACTCGGGACCTTCCTCGGGCTCTGGCTCTTCGAAATCTTTTACCCACATAATGTCTTCGTCCGAAAAGTCGAACTTGAGAGGCTCGTAATCTTCGACTGGATGGTCTGCAAGATAATCTGACAAGATACTTCCCTTGATAGCTTTCTGAGGTACGTACTGGATGTCATATTCTGATAACAACATGTGCCAACGGGCAAGTCTTCTAGTCTGAGCAGGCTTTTCGAAAATGTACTTTATTGGATCCATCTTCGAAATCAACAAGGTAGTATGACAAAGCATGTATTGTCTGAGACGCCTAGCGACCGATGCTAGTGTACAACAAGTCTTCTCTAAGAGTGAGTATCTGTTCTCACAATCAGTAAAATTATTGCTTATATATTATATGGCATGTTCCTTTCGTCCAGTCTCATCGTGTTGCCCAACTACACAACCCATAGACTTCTCCAGAACAGTAAGATACATGACAAATGGTCTTCCAGAAATAGGAGGGATCAAGATAGGAGGCTCTTGCAAATAATCCTTAATCTTTTCAAACACATGCTGACAATCAAGATTCCAATCAACAGTCTGAACTTTGCAAAGCAGCTTGAATATCGACTCACAAGTAGCAGTCATGTTAGAGATAAACCTGGAGATGTAGTTCAAACGCCCAAGAAAACCTCTGACTTGGGTTTCATTCTGCGGAGCAGGCATGTCTTGAATGGCTCAGACTTTATCAGGGTCTACCTCGATTCCTCGTTGGCTGACGATGAAACCAAGTAGCTTTTTAGATCTGACACCAAAAGTAAACTTAGCGGGATTTAGTTTCAACTGATACTTCTGGAGTTGTTCAAACAGTTTCAACAGATGAACCGAATGTTCCTCTTTGTTATGAGATTTGGAAATCATATCATCCATATACACTTCGATCTCTTTGTGCATCATGTCATGAAAAAGAGTCGTCATAGCGCATTGATAGGTTGCCCCTGCGTTCTTCAAACCGAAGGGCATGACTTTGTAGCAGAAGGTCCCCCAAGGAGTAATGAAGGTAGTCTTCTCTCGGTCGTCTGGATCCATCTTAATCTGATTGTAACCAGAGAAACCATCCATAAATGAGAACACTGCAAAACTGGTTGTATTGTCAACAAGTGTATCAATATGTGGCAGAGGGAAATCGTCTTTTGGACTAGCTTTGTTCAGATCCCTATAATTTACACACATTCTGACTTTACCGTCCTTTTTGGGCACTAGAACAATGTTGGCAACCCAATCAGGATACTTCGTAACTGCAAGGAAACCTACATCCAACTGTTTCTTAACCTCATCTCGAATCTTCAAAGCCATGTCAAGTCTCGTTCTTCGAAGTTTCTGCTTGACGGGCGGACATTCTGGCTTAAGTGGTAACTTGTGAACTACAATATCTGTGTCTAAATCGGGCGTATCTTGATACGACCACGCAAACACGTCAACATAATCCTTCAATAGCTTAACCAATCTCTGCTTGACCTCAGCCCCAAGTACTGCACCAATCTTGACCTCTTTCTTGTCTTTATCTGTGCCGAGATTAATCAAATCTACCTACTCCTTGTACGGTTGAAGCTCTGTGTACTCGTACTCAACCAATTTTGTCAGTTCCGCGGGTACTTCAAAATCTTCTTCACCCTCATCTTCTGCTTGATAAATGGGTGCATCCCAATCAGGAGTGACAATAGAGTCATTGGATTCAGCAAGGGTTGTAATGTCACTACATATTGAAAGGCTTATTTTATTAAATGTTCGATGAAAATGCAAGAGAGTGGAAATGCTTTATTTTGTAGTTTTTGAAAAGATTGCCAATTTCATTTAAAAAAGGTGAAAACGAAAAAACGCTAATGGAACAAAGTGGGAGTAGGACAAAATGCATTTATTAATAATTTTTTTTAAAATGAAAGGTGGCCCTACAAAGCAATCCAATAGCCCTGGGCCGAGCTATGGATGTGAAAACACAAATGAAAATGTTAAATTACTTTGAAACAGGAAAAATAACAGGAATCTCTATAGCCTCCCAGTTGCTCAAAGTTGCATCACTCTTGAATACCAGGTTTTTCAGATCTTCGTCTTCATCATAGTCACTGATGGCATTAACTTGGAAACCTCTGCTGACAAAAACTTCTTGAAAAAACTTCGGACGCCCTTCGACAGTTGTAGAAGCTTTATCATGAGTTGGTCTGTAACTCAACCCGTGGCGATTAGTCTTCGTCTTGATGTTGATTACCTCTCCCCAACCTTTAGGAATGCCCCTGTCGATTGTTGATCTGGTACTCTTCAAGGATGCAAAAGATGGATTACTCTGGACCTCTGCACCCTCTTCGACTTTCACTAAAATAGCATTGGCGATCTCAAGAGCTTGGAAAGAAGTTTCTAATGCATCTTCATCAGCCTCAATATACCAGAACAATGATAAATTGCTAACCATCAGATCTTCCTCACCATGAATAATCACCAGCTTATCATCAACCACAAACTTTATCTTTTGGTGCAAGGTAGAAGTCACTGCCCCAGCGGCATGGATCCACGGTCTTCCAAGCAGACAGCTATAATTGGGATTGATATCCATGACTTAGAAAGTGATCTTGAAAACATGCGGGCCAATCAGAATTGGAAGCTCAACCTCCCCAATCACCGACCTACGCGAACCATCAAAAGCCTTGACGATTAGAGAAGTAGGCTTCACCACAGTATCTTTGTAAGCCAACTTGTTAAGAACCCTCTTAGGTAGGACGTTCAATGAAGAACCCGTATCTACAAGCACTCTTGCTAAATTATCTTCCTGACATTTCACGGATATGTGAAAAGCACGGTTATGATTCAGACCCTCTTCCGACAGCTCTTCATTACTGAAGCTGAGAGTACTATAGGCGGTAATGTTAGCAATTACACTATCAAACTGGCCAGTAGTGATGTCTTGAGCAACATGAGCTTGGGTCAACACTTTCTGTAAAACAGCTCTATGCGCGGGTGAATTCAATAACAACGATAAAACAGAAATCTTGGAGGGAGTTTGGTGAAGCTGGTCAACAACTTTATAATCGCTCTTTCTGATTATCCTCAAGAATTCAACATCCTCATCATTGGTAATAACCTCTTTACCTGTATCTCTGGCAGGCACAGCAGCATTAGCAGTTGTCTCTTTAGGTGGAGCCTCATCAAAACGGAGGGTGTAGAAACGACCACTGCGAGTCATCCTGGTTGCCCCAACTATGTTAATCACACTTTCACCATCAACCTTCACTTTTTCTCTTGGAATGACCTTCCCAGATTCTTTGTCAATCGCGGTTACATCATACCTCCAAGGTACTGCTTTGGGATCACTGAACGAAAATGGGCTCGGCTTCTGAATGATCAACGGTTTAGGTGGATCCATTGTTGGAGTAACAGGTTGTGGCATACTGAAACTTAGCATAATCGGCCCCTGGCAGATTAAACACTGGCATCCCACCCCTTGGTTCGGGAAAATTGAAGATGGGTTCTATCGCAACAACCTCCTCTTTCTTTGTCTGGTTGACTACTCGCAGAAAACCGTCGTCAATCAATCCCTGGACGTCTTTCTAAACCATAACACAACCCTTAGCACATTCCTCACAACTTACACAATCGGTATGAGAAACAGATACTAGGCCAGCCTCGAACAACTTCGAATGGAATGCCTTAAGGGGAGTCTTGATCTGGGCTACATTAAGAATAAAATTCTCGTCGGACGAGTCATCAACAACATTGACAGCCCCATGTGTGGGTAAAGGGTTGCTTTTAACATTGGGTGGCGGATCATTGAACGAAAAAATCTTCTTTTCCATCAGATCCCTGACAATGTTTTTCAGAGCATAACAATTTTCCAAATCGTGACCGGGCGCACCCTCATGAAATAAACAATGAGCGGCAGTGTTGTAGATAACTGGAAAAGGATTTAGAGGCGGACCCAACGCTCGGGTGGTAACCAAACCTCGTTGCACTAAGTAAGGGTACAACTCGGTGAACGTCATCGGAATCGGTGGACAAGGCTTGATTGGGTGTCCTATCCCAAGCACTTTGACGAGGTGCCTGATTCCCCGGTTACTGATTTGCGGGAGTGTTAGACGCTTGCTGATAATTAGGCGGAGGCTGCTGATAAATTGAAGGCGGATAAATAGGAGACTGTTGCATAGGCTGGTAAGCAGGAGCTTGAAGAGCCTATTGACTAAAAGATGGCGCAACAGCAGCCACATATGGCGGTTGTGCATACTGAACCGGGTAACCCTATAGTTGAGCATACTGCTGTGGATATTGATATTGTTGATTTCCTCTTTTACCTGAAGACACAACGTGGGTCTCTCCTTCCTTCTTTTTCTGAGGATGGAAAGAAGACTTCTTAGCATGGTCCTTCGAACTCGTACTACTAGAATCGCTAGACATTTTTCCACTTTTCATAGCCAATTCAACCTTTACTCCAACCGCAACAATATCATCAAAATTTGTGGTTACACTACCCACCATCCTCTCATAGAATTCGGGACGAACGGTATCGACAAACCAATCAACTAGTTCCTTATCAGTCAATGGAGGTTCAACTTGAGAAGTAATTTCCCTCCATCGCTGGGCATATTCCTTAAAGGTCTCAGAACTCTTCTGAGTCATACTCAAAAGTTGCCTCCTGTCCGGAGCCAAGTCCATATTATACTTATAGTGCTTAATAAAAGCATCGGACAAATCCTGAAAAGACTTGATGCGAGATTGGTCCAATGTTAAATACCACTTTATCGAAGCACCTTTCAGACTGTCTTGAAAACAGTGAATCATTAATTTGTCATTCTCCACGTGGGCAGCCATCCTACGGTAGTACATTATCAAATGGCTTTTCGGACAAGTAGTCCCTTCATAGTAGTCAAAGTTCGGAGTCTTGAACTTGAGCGGAATAACCAAACCGGAAACCAAACAGATGTCTCTAGCAGCAGCACCAAAGATCTGGTCCCCTTCCATCTTTCTCAATCTTTTATCAATAGTACCAACTTCCTCACGAAGCCTATCATGCGGCTGGTACCCTTCATCATTATCATCTAGAATTTCATAAACGGGCTCGTTGAGATAAGGCTGCACCCGAGTATGAACATTAGCTTGTGTGAAGGTAGGAACTACCTTAGGAGGCTCGGGAACCAAAGGCACGGTCTGTTGAACACTCTGTATAACGGGCATGGCTTGTTGACCACTTTGTACAACAGGCATAGCTTGTTGAACTGAGATAACAATAGGATGTATGAAACTCTGTGAAAGGCCATAAGGAAACGAATTCTCAACAGTAACAACCGGTGGAGGATCTGCAACAGTAGCGTTAATCTCAGAGACCACAGTAGGTTGAGTATCCATCTTTGCATTGATAACCTGGAGCAATTCCATAATCGCTCCTACATTCCCTTGAAGGTTTGCGAGTTCGTTGTTGACACGATCCATTTCTTGAGCGTGCTCTTCCATCCTCTTTCGAGCTTGAGCTCTAGTGTTGTATCAACTCAGTGTGGCAAAACTGGAAGGCGAGAGAGCCGAGTATGAGAAAACCGGGAGACACATGCAATGTAAAAATATGATGCTAAAATGCAAAATGCGAATGAATGATTTCATGGAATTCAATTATTTATGAATATTGCATAATAACAAAGAAATTTTATTAATTAAAAAAATGGATTACAATTAAATATAAATTCTTTAAGGAAAACAACTAGACAAAGCTAAAGATGACCCTAAGGGAGCATTATCCACAACTTTGACGAGTAGGTGGAGACTCGGAGGAAAATAAATCCTTATAGAGTCTTCTCTTCTTGTCGGAAAGTGCCTCTTCATTTTTCGACTGAAACCGTTTTTGAAGTTCATCGTACTTACTGACCATCACATGGTATTTGTTCTTCCATGTTTCAGTTTCGTGTTGTGACTTCTCTAAAGCGATCTTCAAGGTCTCAGCTTCGGTCATGAAAATCTGGACATGTTCCTCTCTTGGAGGTAAAAGATCTTGGCGAGGATAAGGAATCTTCAATTGGATAGCTCTTTCTCGGTCCCATTGAAGGTACGGCTCCATAGAGATGCAATTCGGCCTTCCCAGGCTTTCTCGACCTTTCCTATGCAGATGTTTCCAAGAGGATATAATCTAATCTTGAAGCTCTTTGTTGTCTTCGAAGAAGATTTTCTCTACATAGATACTTTTAGGTGGTTCCTTCAAGGGATATCCCAACTGTCGGCGAGCTAGGACTGCATTATAGCTTATTCCTCCATTAAAACCAAGCAAAGGCACGTTAGCGAAATCTCCACAACCATCAATGAGTAATATTCCATCATACATACGATTGTACCAATCAATACCGGAGTGATTTAAAGCCATAACTCTTTGTGACCAACATCCTTGGGTGGGACTCCAAAAAGGACCGGACTTAGGCAAGTGCGAAATAAACCACTTGTACAGTAACGGAACACAACAAGTAATCATCCCCCATCATGAAGGTTTCGGAGATGTACAAAATGATAAGTATTACCCAATAAGGTTGGTACTGGATTCCTTTGCATGAAGATCTTGATGGCATTAAGGTTCACAAATCCTTCAAAACTAGGGAAAAGCAACACCCCATAGATAAGCAAGGCAAGGATCATCTCAAAGGTAGGCATGCTCAAATGATCGGCATAATATTGGGCTTTCTCAATTAGGAACTTTGTAGGCAACCCAAACATTTCACCCTTATGAGTCATATTCTCCTTCATGTAGAATACCTTCAAACATGTGGCTTTAACAATATCCTGTTCTTTAGGGTCCTTCTCCAAGAAGGGAAATGAGTCTTATCCAAAATAGACAACCCTACAAGCTGAGAATACTCCTCTAAAGTAGGTAATAACTGATAGTTGGGGAATGTGAAGCAATGGTAGTCTGAATCGTAGAACTGTAGCAAAATCGAAAGAAGTAATTCATTCACTTCAAATTCCAACAGAGATAATAACCTCCCATACCGGTTACGGAATCCTTCTCGATCTTGGACTAAAGCTCCTAGCTTCCTTAGGTCGTCTAGCTTAAGAATTTTAAAAGTATATTTCAAAGTTTTCCTTCTATTGTAATCCATAGTATCCTGCAATATCCATAAATAAAGTTTGAATTCCATGAGATGGGATGCAATGCGATGCTTTATGGATGCAATGCACATATACAAAGTCCTAGGTTAAAGGTATGCGCAAGGAGTTAGGGTCTACCCATCCCCATAGGGTATGTACTAAGGTTAGTTGTACCTGCCGAACAAGGGTTCTAAAGAAGTGCCCAAAGTCATCAGCCCTTCCTTCGGATATTATCAACCTTCTGACTGACTTAGGGATCGATAATATTCTCAAGAGAACCTCTTTTGAGGGTAGTATCACGTAGGAACTATTTTGGGACTATTCCCTCATAATTCCCGCACTACGCCCTATATAAGGCCAAGGTGGTGTTAAGGTACTACGGTCCTCAATATCATAGACTCTTTTCCGAAAATAGTAAGAGTTTTCACGACTGTACTCGTTAAACCGAACTATCTCATGGAAGGGTCTCAATTGAGCGGTGATTCTCAAATCAGCTTGGTCGAGACTCACTCCCTATAAGCCTTATTGAATATATCCTCATCCTATAATAAGGTCACTCAAGTACGAGTGTAGGACTTATCTCATGATAACAGGTATTCCCATAAAGTATAATAATATATATACAGATAAAAAATAAAGGGTATAGAATAAACAAAATAGGGGTAACCCTTAAAAGTTATGGACGTCGCTAGTGAAGTCGCCATTTTCTATTACAGTGGAAATAGGATACCAAACTACTAATTAGTTTGAATCACAATTTTTGATTCACAACCGACTTTGATTTATCCGAAGAAAAAGGTCAAATGAAGGAAAATCTATTTTGTTGCATCGTAAACAATGCGGGGATAGACCTAGGTAAGGGGTTGGTTAAGCTTAGGGAAGGTACTAGCACCCTAAACTTCTGTAGTACTCTATAGGAACCTTTTGTTTATTTTTGCTATTTTGCTTTATTATTTGCTTGAGTATATATATTGAGCTAAGGGATAGAGTGACCTAGAGAGACCTAAGGGTTAGTCCTAAGTTTACTTGGCAAGATTCGCATCTTGTGCCTACGTATCCTAGATAGGGAATGGAATCAGAGAAATCGTAGTTCCCCTCGAAAGGGAGGTTAGAAACTTTTTGACTGTGGTTAAGGTTTCAATGGGGAATAAACGTATCTTAGGGACACACTTACGTGGAGTCTTGAAACTCCTATTTCTACGTTGAATCAGTTTGAATTGAGATTAGGGTTAAATTAGGGATTCCACGGCGGGAAACCCTAAAACAGAGTACGACGACTCTTTGACTTAATGCTAGGGTAAAAGGCATTTTCGTCCACGGCGGGACACCTAGGCTATTTAGGGTTTGAAACGGTCTAGAATTAGGATTATTGACTCGGCAGTCAAACTGCTAGACCTAATCCTTCGGAAGGACGCTAACGGTAACTGATGCAAATGATAAATTATTACATGACAACATTAAAATACGAAAATAAAGAAAGCAGTAAAGAAAAGCATCGCGATGATCACTCGCGTAAATTACAAAATCTCAAAAATGCAAGAATAAATAAACTGCGACGATTACTCGCATGATTACAGCCGAAAAACTTGGAAATATGAACAAATATCAAGAATTAGCAAGCGGAGATGAGTAGGGATTGAGGGATAATCAGACTGACATTGAAACGGCCAAATTCAGAGTTCTTTACTTTTGGCATTTTTATTTAGAAAGAAAGACTAACTTATTTTTTGAATTTTTTTTAATAATGAAAAAGCACTTACTTCAAACTTAGAAAATAATTCAAACCCTAATTATTAGGCAGAAAAACATCAATTTGTAAGAAAAAATACTTAATTCTAAATTATAGAAAATGACTTTTATTCTTATGGTTTTAATAAAGAAAATGGTTTTATTTTTAATGATGAAGAATTCATTTTAATTTTAATTAAGTAAAAAATGTTTTTTCTTTTTTATGTGAAGAAAATATTTTGAATTTCTTCATGTAAAAACGTTTAAAATTTTTTTTTTTAATGTAAAAATGATTTTAATTTTAAGGCTAAGAATGTTTTCATATTTTTTTTGGTTTATTTAGAAATTAAGAAATTAACTAACGTTATTAAGACATAAATAATAAAATAAGTAAGATAATTAACTAAACCTGATAAAAAGTAAAAAAAGAAGAAAAAAAAAAGACATAAATAGAACATGGGTTGCGCATTGTTTTCATTAGCTTCTGTTAGGGTTTCTCGTTAGAAACTCCTCTTCTTCCTATCCACAACGCCGGCGGCTTCGTGATTTCACCATTGATGCTCCTTGAAGTTTTCTTTTTCATCCTTGCATGTCTCCTTCTCCATCACGAGGCACCGGCGGCGACCTCCATTAACGGGTGCTTTCGGAGCTTTTCGGTATCTCACTTTCACTTGCATGGCATCATCTCCTTCGTTTCTTGCAAAACAGAACCAAACAAACAACAAAACGAGTTGCTCACCTTGCTCACGGGTTCGAAGCGACTCGTTCGGTTATGATAAGATGGTGATTCTGGCCTCTCTCTTTCTGATCCGGAGTCGGGGATGCTTGGAGTTTGTTGATTTTGCGATGATGTTGAGGCTGAGGAGATTCTGCCGTGGGTAATAACTGTAAGTGTATCCTTTGTTCTTGCCGACGAACCGTTCCCTTCTTCTTCTGCTCGAAGTGATGATGAATAAGCTCTTTGCTCTTCTGAACTTCCAAGCTCGGCGGCGCCGTTTTCTCCCCTTTTTAGTCTTAGGGTTTCGATCTGAAACCTCTTACCATTTATATGATTTGGTTTTGTTGATTTGTGGGTCGGATGTGTTTTGGTTGTTACTTTGTCTTCGGCGATTTTATCGGATGAACTTTGAATGATGGTTGTTGCTTATTGAGCTTGGAGCTTGTTGTGATTCAAAATGTTTTCGTATTTTCAGGGGATTTCTGTTTGATCCATGGGCTTGAGAAATTTCTGGAAAAAGTGCGTTCAGGCCATGTTTGGCAAAACCTCTTTTTCCAGAAAATCACTTTTCAACATAAGTGCCTTTTCCAATAAGCACTTTTCAAATCAAATTTTTCCCAAAAGCACTTTTTTTATTATCTCTTTATCTCTCTCTCTCTGGTTGCCTCGGATAAGAATAAAATGCTGCCGGTTTTAGTCATTGGTCGGAAATGAAGTCGGGAGTCGGCTTCGGAGTAATTTGTTGCCCTCCCGACACCCGATGATGATACTACTCTGAGGGTGTCAGGAAAACTAATCGATTAATTTTTTTTTGCTTTGTTGACTTTTCACAGGTACTGATAAAAAGTCGGAAAGTCGAAGAAATCAGATAATCAGAAAAACATAGGATTATTATTTTTTTTTGGAATTTTCTTGTAACAAAATGTAAATTGATATTTTTATAATTTTACTTTTATTATTTTTTGTTATCTTTGTAAAGAATTTCATTTTTATAATAAAATTATTCAAATCTTAGATTAAACAATATTATTATTAAAAATAAAATAAAAGATATTATTGTAAAATGAAATGTCTGTTTTAGTCTTTTTAAATGAAAATCAAATTAATAAAATCAATTAAAGAATAATATAAAAAAGATATTAAGATGAAATAAGAATTAATTGAAAATGAAATGAAAATAAAATAAAAAATTAAAGAGAAATATAATTAATTTGAAAATGAAATAAAGTTATTTTTGTTATTTTTGATTAAAAATGAGATGAAAAACCACACTAAAATTCTACCTTTTTATTAACTCAAAAATTCGCCCAATTTATCCGATTAACTTCGTCTTCGACACGAACTTCTGACTAACCTTTCCGGCAACTCAAACGAAATCATTTCTCGGAATAAAATCCCACCCGTCGATTAAACTCATCATGAACAAAATCTCCGGCCAACTTCAGTCCAACCTTGAATTAACTTAATTTCGAACAGCTCCAAATTCTCCTCAATCAAGCGCTCCCCGTTGCGCCTCGGCCCTGACTCACAACACAATATCCAAATGGACCAACTTTCCCGACCACCGCTCAAAGTTTTTAAACCAACGGACGGCCGCAAACAAATGACCATTTTACCCTTCATTTCTTAAATCGCATACAAAGAGATTTCCTGTAAGATCAAACCAGCTACACAAACCTGTTAGCGACTGGTTAAATGTAATGCAAAAATGAAATGCCATGCGGGATGAAATGACAAATCTTAGGGAAAATTTTGGGGTATTACATCACGCATTATCTTGGAGAACGAGGAAGGCACGGTCGTGGAAGTTTCCCTAACCTTGGCCTTTTCGACGACGAACAATTAGGCTGAGTACGAAGCTTTTTTGGCCGGACTCTGCCTAGTCGAGGACCTCGGAGCCAAGGAGATAAAAATCTTCATGGACTCCCAGTTGGTCGCCTCCTAAGTCCGAGGCGAGTACCAAGCGAAGAATGATAATCTGGCAGAATATTTACCCTTATAAGGGAACAGATGAAGAGTTTCGACTCCACCGAGGTGCAACACGTTCCCCACGAACATAACACGCGGGCAGACGTCCTCTCGGAATTGGCAAGCACGAAGAAGAAGGGCGAGAACAAATTCGTCATCCAGGAGGTCCTCTCACGACCGAGCATGGAGAAGGCGAAAATGATACTCGAAGTCAACTCTATCGGGGACAACGACTGTTGGATGACCCCGATACATACCTATCTTAGCACGGGACACCTCCCCAATGAAGCTAAGCAGGCCAACATGGTCAAACATCGAGCCTGCTTCTATGTGCTGCTCGAAGGTAGACTATACTGGAGAGGCTTCTCGATCCCTCTCCTCAAGTGTGTCGACAAAGCCCAGGCCCCGAACATCTTACAAGAGGTTCATGAAGGCATCAACACGCAACACCTGGGAGGACGATCTTTGGCAAGGAAGGCACTGCGAGCCAGCTACTACTGGCCGACGATGCAGTAGGATGCAAAGGAACACATGAAGAAGTGTGACAGGTGCCAGCGGCACAGGGACATGCACCTCGCCCCCCCCCCCCCCCCCCGAGCGAGCTTAAGTCCTTCTCCTTCCCTTGGCCGTTCGCCTGGTGGGGGATGGATATCCTCAGCTCGTTCACCTTAGGCTCATATCAGAATAAGTACCTGATAGTCGACATCGATTATTTTACCAAATGGATCGAGGCTGAGGCCCTCGCCAAAATCACGGCGCACAATATACTCTACTTCTACAAGAGGAACATCCTCGCCACGTTCGGCATTCCCATGGCCATCTTGACCAACAACGGTATGCAGTTCACTGACAAAAATTTCCAAGACTTTATGACCAAGCTCGGAACAAAGCAGCATTTCACGTCAGTCGAACACCCGCAAATGAACGGCCAGGTGGAGGCCGCGAACAGAGTTATCCTGCGGGGCCTGAAACCCCGACTCGGGGAAGCTAAGAAGAGGTGGGTCGAGGAGCTCCATAGCGTACTCTGGGCTTACAGAACGACGCCCCACTCGACCACTGAGGAGACCCCTTTTCGGCTAACCTACGAGACCGAAGCGGTGATCCCGGTAGAAATAAGGGAGCCGTCCAGAAGAACTGAATCCCCCTTCGACGAGGAGGCCAATGACGAGGCCCTTAGAGATGAGCTCGACCTAGTCATAAAACGTGAGTTCCAGGTCGGCGACCTGGTATTACGGTGAAACCAAAAATACTTGCGCAAGGGCAAGCTCTCCGTGAACTGCGAAGGCCCCTATCGTGTCCGGGACAAGACGACGCACGAGGCCTACCATCTCGAGAACTTACATGGGGATGAAATAGCTCGACCATGGAATGCTGATAAGCTAAAAAGTACTACAGTTAAACACTGCCTGTGACGACCCACCTCGCGACCACGGGATGCGACATGGTACCAACGCGTCTCCCAGAACTTAACGAAATAACAAGCGTCTGCCTTTTGTGTGTGCGGGCAGAGTGCTCTGTTTGACGGGGACCCCTCGATCAAGAGTCACCGTCGTCGTACCGAGATAGGCTAAACACCCAACTCACGATGGGACGTTCACGCCACGAAGATAGGACCACGACCATGGTCCATCTTTGTAACCGACCAGGTAACAACCTCGGTCACTCGGCCAGTTACCTACATTACCGGACACAATAAGCGACGTTGAGCTACCACTCCCAACAACATATAAAACATGCAAACAAGCGTGCAAAACGTGCAAACGAGCATACAAAACGTGCAAACAAGCGTACATAAGTAAACAAACAAGAATACACAAACACTTGGCAAACGATAATTTTTTATAAATGGGCACTAACCCAGCTGTCAAGAAATTACAAGTAAGGGCACGCGGCCCGAGCAATAATCAAAATAAAAAACCAGGCACGTATACCGAAATAGAGTTTGGCATGCAGGTCAACAAAACAAAAAGGGCGCACAGGCCACCATCTCAATCAACATGGTCCTCCTCGTCTTGGGCGGCTTTGTCCTCCTCGTCATCCTCAGGTCTTCCGAGCGTAACAATGCGGTCGCCTTGGATTTGATGGTAGGGGCCAGTCCCTTCGGTCGCCAAATTCACGCCGGAATTGGTAAGGCGAAGCTGGTCCACGACACTCTTGAAGCCCACCTCGACGGCCCCCAAGCAGTCGTCTTCCAGCATTCGGATCTTCTCCACCAGCTCCCATGAGGAAGCCAACAACCTCTCCTCGTCAGACTCTTCCTCAACAGGAGCAACCAGACCATTGAGCTCAGTAACCCGACTCCTCATCCCGGCCAGCTCGTCTTCCCCGTCCTTCAGCATCTTCTCGAGCTCCCTGATCCGCTCGCGATGGACTTTGTCTTGCTTTTGATACTCTCTCTGGTCGGCAACCAGCTTGGACCAAACCTCCTCGGATACCGCCATCTCACCCCGAAAGGTAGCTAAGTCCACCGGTGAGCACCCCTCCTCGTCAAGTACGGGGGCCGTCTCAAACGCCCTCACCACCGAAGCTAGGTCATCAGACAACATCTTCCTCCGAGCCTCCTTGTTGGCAGCTAGGATACTCTTCGCCTCTTCAGAAGCCACGGCAGGGACATTCTCCCCTGTAAATAAATTGGGCCGGAGACAACAAGGGGGAAGAATAAAATGCCGATCTGAGGAGCCGTCCGTCAAGTCGATTGGGGACGTTTCAATCTCTCGTCGCCTCTTGGAGGCCGGCGGCGCAGCCGCAGAGCCGCTACCTTGCGGAGGCGAAGCCAACCCCACCGGTCCAACAGCGACCTCCTTCCTGACAGTAGTGGCCCTCCCAGAGGGACGTCGAGCACCCCTGTTCAGCAGCTTCGTCGCACGTTCCTCCATCAAACCCATATCACCTGCAAGGAGAGCAAAAGAAAACAGTTAGTACAGAAAGCCGAAACAGAACAAAGGAAAGTCGAGGAAGCGGCCCGTTACCTAAAAACCAATGAGCCTCCGCCTCCGTCCGGCACTCGAGGAGGGCCTTTGTATTGATGCACCTGGTCTCGGTCAAGATCTCCCTGTCGACATCGTGGATGTACTGCCTATCCGGGGTCACGCACTTACGAGGAGGAAGACGCCCAACGAAGTCCACCAATTTCTTAAAATCCAGGCTATCCTCCTCGCCCAGGTGGTTAGGTCGATAGATAAAACTCTCTGTACTAGATCGAAAGTCCAACTCCATCCACTCTAATGGGAAATGGGACTCAAAGCTCTCCTCGGACTCGCCGTCCATGATGGTAACCTTTCATCAAGACATTGTATTAACGACCTCATCCGTCTCCGGCATCACCATAAACCACCTATCCTTGAACCCTCTAACAGAGTCTGTGTATGCTCGGAAGAGCCTGGTCGGCTGCTTCAGGGAGACCCATTTATGTTGATCAACCACAGTCTGTCGCTGCAAGTGGAAGACATAGAAGAACAATGGTATGGTGGACCCGAGCTCGAGATAATTGTAGACGATCTCGAATGCACGGAGGAAAGCGAGGGAGTTTGGGTGGAGTTGAGACGACGCCAGCATCAGGTGGTCGAACACTCCCTACTGGAAATCTGTGAACGACAGACTCATCCCTGCCTCCTTAAACACAAATTCATACAGAGGGAATCAACCCTTGTTGTAGCGAGAGCAGATATGGTCCAGCTCCCGAGGCTGACATGCTCTAAACTGACGAGGAGTTCTGACCTCTCTATCTTCGATCACAGTAAAAACATCAGAATAATCGAGCACGAACTAGGTCATATAGTTGAGGGGTTTGTCCCCGACCCACTCCCCGACCGGCCTGTCCGGAGGATCCACGACGGCCTCATCTTGGAGACCCTCTTCATTGTCGGACTGATACCATATCGTTTCCTCTTCTTCATGGGCAGCCATTTACCTGAAAAGCAGAGGAACTTGGTGAATTCGACAGCCAAATCAAATCCACCACCGCAGTTCAAGTGAAAGGGCGTGGACGCCTGGGTGCCCAGAAGACCACTTTAGGGTAACCTGACCCTCCGATGTGCCCGGGGAATGCAATTTTTTTATCCTCAGTGCACTCATCAATCATGTCTGAGGTATTCATCAACTACCCTCGGGACATTCAACGGTCATTGATCCTCCCCGGGCCACTCATCGCAGGGGCCGGGGACGATCAATCAGAACCCTAGTTTGAAGGACTCTTCGGTGTATTCGCCATAAAAGCCCACGGTCTCCCCGGCATGCCCATCGGAACCATTGGGAGCACCGCCAGAAATTTATTAAAACAATACCAGTATGGAGGCAAAGACTTATGTGATACAGCAGAGAAAAGCGGTTGTGTTGAGCAGAAAGGTTGTAGGCGTTGAGCAGGGAATTCAGAAGGTGGAATAACAACAAAAAGAACGAGAGAACGGAAAGATGGTCTGGGCCCACGTATATATATATGCCCTAGCACGAAAAATGAAGCATCGTTAGGCACTCATGTGCCTAGCCCGTAGCCTCCTTAGGGTGACGCGTGGTGACCCTCAGCCTTCCCTACGTCTCTTCAAATTCCCCTCCTCGACCGCGGGTTTCCCCTACATCATAGGCTCGTTCGACAAATACAGTTGTGGCCTGCCCGACAAAGCATCATGCTCGACACTTTTTGCACCTTAAGTCATCACTCGTTTGACCACGAGCAACGACTTGGAGGGCTACTGTTCTGGACTGGGCCGACGCTTGGCCCATAGTCGAGCAGGCCTAAACCCGACCAGGTTGGAAGGCCTAATAAGACCTCATCGTTGGGTAGAGACCTGTCGGACATAACATCTTCTCCCGTCGGGCATGGACCAACAGCAGTCGAGCAGGATCCCCGTATCTACCCAACTCGCCTCTCTTCTGCCCCACGGTCGGGCAGAACCCATCCAGCTCGGGAAGCTCCTATGACCTCCCCCATGTTCTCAACATGTCCCCTATGCATAGACACGTTATTAGGTGACTATAAGTGTCCCGATTACTCGGTCCTTCACCTCCCAGATAGCACGTAACAGTTACACTAGGGCGAAGAGCAAAGTGCTGGTCTTCACGATGCCACGTCAGCTCTAGCAGTTACCAGCGTTAGGCCTGGCAGTCCAACCCAATGCATAGTAACCGTTGGCCTTGCGGTGGTGGCTCATTATAAATACCCTCTTCCACTAGAGGTTCAGGTAATCTAATTCTTACTCCTTCCTCTCTATACTTGTTATCACTCTGCTCGTCCCTTACTTTTGCATCGAAGTGTGTTTCAGGTACACCCTCCCTTTTTTGTCCGTCAAGTCAACAGTTCGACAGCTCAGACGCGTAGCAGGCTAGTGATCTCTTCTGATCAGGTACGATCAATTATCATATAAAGAATACAATATAATATTGGTATTTCGTGTAACTAAAATGGGAATCAATGTGTGAGATTATTTTTCAATGTATGTAATGATACCTGCGGGTGCGATAAAATAATTTGTTAAAGACTACATTTTTTATGTAGTCACCATCTTCTCCTTCCAATATTCCTTCCTTGGATAAAACTTTTATTGTAGTTTGTGAAACACCTCTGGATAAAGCCACATATAACTGTCCATGAATGAAAACATGACGTGGAAGATATATTCCAACATTTGGAATGGTTTGTCCTTATGACTTATTTACTGTAATTGCAAAACTTAGTCGCACAAGAAACTTCTTTCTACTAATGACAAAAGGCAACCCATCACTGGCCGATGTTTTTATTCTGGGCAAGAAAGCCCGTCTTCCTGCGTTGTTTCCTGTCAAGATTTCCACATCCAACATATTCATATATATAACCCATGACATAATAATCGTGTCCCATTACACAATCCATATCTAGGATCTAGATTTCGCAACAACATCAATGGTGCAGCCTTTTTTATCTTTAGAATATGTGGTGGTAAACTACCTTTTGCAATTAGGTTTAAGAATTCTTGCTGGTATAAATTATTATTATCCCCTTCAACCTCGTCAAATGATAACAAATTATGTTCTTCTCCTAGAAACTGGTCAATAATCATATCATTCAATTTTTGGACATCGTCGTTTGTTGGGGTTTAAATAGCTCTTTGTACCATATAAAGGGCATCCCAACCATGCGATTCTAAAGCAAGAAAAATATGTTGTATAAGCACTTGTATGGAATGGTCACCTTCCCATGGGATTGCAGTCTGTGAAGGTAGCCTCACCATGTCATCTGGTTTGGTAGGTTCAATACCATCACTAATGCGCATAAGAAATTCTACAAACTCTTGATCATGCAATGATCGCATATTTTGATGCAATCGCAAAATTTTGGTATGAGCTCATAAATGAGACTGAACAATACACGCAGAAATCATTTGTACCTTAGTACCTTTTCTTACAACAGGAAGAACTTGACGAAAGTCTCCCCCAATGATCATAACTTTTCCTCCAAATGGAGCATTGTTGCTACAAATGTCTTGTAATGATCGATCTAAGGCTTCCAAACAATTTTTGTTTATCATTGGGGCTTCATCCCAAATTATTGCAGCAGAAATCCTAATGAGATTTGCAAGATCGTTTTGCTTTTGAATACCATAAATGGAACTCGGTTGTATATCGATAGGTATCTTAAATCGAGAGTGCGCAGTTCTACCATCGGGTAACAATGTTGCAGCTATACCAGATGATGCAGTTGCCAAAACAATTTCTCATCTACTTCTTAAACTTGCCATTAATGCTCTATAAAGGAATGTTTTACCTGTTCCTCCTGGACCATCAATAAAAAATACACCACTGTGTTTTTGATAAATTACATTCATAATGGTTTTGAACGCAATCACTTGGTCATTTTTTAACTTAGCAACAGATTCAATATCTTCATTGGGGATATCGACAGCTAACTCCTTCTGTATGACACTTGGAATTGAATCTCCTTGTACTGTATCAAGGGGAAAATATGGTAGATCATAATCTTCAATCTTTTTACCGTACAAGTTTAAGAGTTCATTCAAGTCCTTCAACAACATATTAGTCAAGACCGATTCCACAACATTGTTTGTTGTTTGATAGTCCTTTGTCATATGTGTAAAAAACTCATTCCGAAGGCTTCTAACATTAGTAGGTTCACAAAATATGAGAATAGTCACGAATAACCTCCTTAAAGCATATGACATTCAAAAACTCGCTGCTTCAACTAAACAATCATAAATATTATGATCAGTCTCTAGAAATCCTCTATCCTCAGATGATTTTTTAAATATACTGAAAGGAGTGCCATTATTTGTAAGAAGATATTCCCAACTGGTTGGACCTCTGACATGAGATAATAGTACTCGCAAGTAAAACATCTCTCCCTCCGAAGGTGATACCAACTGCAAATCTCTACATTGATGTGGCAGTCGTACTTTAACAGTAACCAAGGATTATAAGGAACCACCCATCTATTGTCGACAGACCTGCCTCTACTTAACGATATAGGTTCATCAAACCTTCTTCTATACTCAGGATATGAGTCAGTGCCTTGACGTGTTTCATCCAAGAATTGTTTTGGATATCTTTTTTTACAATGTCCGTCTTTCTTATATGGGGACTTCCAATTGATAACGCCGCAAGGTCCATGGATCATATGTTTTAGAACTGCTTCATGCAATTGTGGTTCACATTCTAACTTAGGTATTTCTGCTCTTACCACACTATCATACTTTTCTGGGCCACACAATTTGTCGTTACTTTCTAAGACCAACAACATATCCACATGCGACAATCCACGTTTTTGAAATTCAGTGACATACATGTAGCTTTTAACCTTTTCTAAGACTCCTTTATTAATAATATCATCCTTTAATTGCTCGAATTTCGAACGAAACATTCTTGTTAGCAAATCTGGACGATCTTGTGGTGTTTGAAAAGGCAAAAGTTCTGATGTTATCTCACTCCAAGAAGGATTGCATGTCATAGTCAGAAAAACATATGGTTTACCTCCATGAAGAACAATAGCCATGCCATCTTCATAGTGTTGTATCTTGTCTCGTGTGTGCGTGCGTGTGTGTGTGTGTGTGTGTGTGTGTGTGTATGTGTTGAAATTACTTCTCACATACTTAGAACAATATCCTGTATACTAGTAGCAGATTGACTATTGTTGATACGTTGGTTAGGTGATGTGCAATTACGAATTGTGGGTTTAAATACATAAAATGAGAGGTGGCAAATAAACAATATTATACAATGTACGATTATAATGTCTATATTGATCATCACCAACCAAGTGCAACATCATTAACATATGTAATTCTACTTGGGTCGACTTCATTGTCATGAGTTCCTTGAAAGTGTGATCTTGGAAATCTCATATTTGTAAAATTTTGAAATGGAACTCTCCTCCGACTGTTCATAGTGCGAGATATTTGAGCTTGTTTATCTTGCTCTTTTCTCCACCTATAATTGTCACGTCGTATCTATAGATAATTTTCTCTTTGCTCGATATTCATATTTTGTCTCCTCTTCCTTTCATTTTTGACCCTTCTTGCCCTTTGTTGTTGACTTGATATCTAACGGATATTATTTTTCATTTTCTTAATGTAACTGCCAAACACATATGCAATTTATAAGCAACATAATTTCACTAATTATGTTGAAAATATTGGTAAATATAGATGGGATTTAAAATAAATATATATTTTTTTTAGAAAAAAAGAAGTTTACAATAAAAAGTGTTATTTGTAAAACATATGTTAAACATATAAATCTAAACTAAAATATAAAAAAAGACGAAGAAGAAATAGACAATCAATGAAAAGAAACATAAATTATGTTGGATAATTATGAACTATTAACCAAATCAATACACAATTATGAACTATTAACCAAATCAATACACAATTTTCATACACAAATTTTTTCACAAGTTTACATTACCCCTATTGTGAGTAAAAAAAATTGTATACCCTCTTGGATTCCGAGAAAATTTGAAATTCTGTAAGTAAATTGAATATCTCTCTTAGAAATTCACATTTTGCTACCGGTAGGTGTACAAACCCCCTTTTCTGTTTAATCAGTACTTGTAATTTTAATCCAAAGTTCAATTTTTTCGTTTTAATCTATCTTCTTTTAATTTTTGAAAACTTGGGTTTGTTACTTTTGTTTTCAATTTTCGTATGGATATCAAATTAGTTAGTGTAGCATAGCCTATAAAGTGTTTGATGAAATGTCCGTGTTGGTGATGGAGTTTCAAATTGCCAGGAAATGAAGAAAGGAGTGCACCCACAAAAGTAATGTAATACAGTTTTGTAAAATACACATCTATTGCAATATTGAAAGTTTATTATACAAATCGGAATTGGTTTTTTATTACACGTAATGTGATATTATTACATAGATGTCTATACGTTTATTTCAAATTAACTGCAGTTAATGCAATAAAAGTGTATTTTATGGAGTTACTTAATAAACAATCTATGCGTTAAATACAATTAATACCCTTAATACACTATGGAGTTACTTAATAAACAATCTAATGCAATAAAAATTTAAATTATCAATTATTTCAAATAATACATATGGAGTTACTTAATATCTATGCATTAAATAACTTAATAAACTTTTGATATCTATGAATTGATATTATTATTTAATAATAAAAATGTTATATAATGGAGTTACTTAATATTTATTAAATGCATAGATATTTGTAAATCACTGAAATAATGTCACATTTTGTGCAATAAAATCTCTATTGTAGTTAAGTCCATATGTATTAGACATAAAATACACTTTTGTTGTCGGTGAATATCAATGTCTATTACGTAACACTTTTATTAGACATTAAATATTTATGCATTAACAAAAAATAATATCTCCATGGTATACACGGATATAATTCTTCATAATATAAGTCTTAACAGAAATTAGCAGTTCATAGTATAATTCTTCGTAGAATACACAAATTAGCAGTTTTTAACATGTTTAATAAATTCATCCAATTATATTTAAAAAAACATACCTGACAAAAAATTAATTCTCTTGATAATAAAGTAATGCATCGCTCCTTTCACCGTAATAATGGAGTTACTTAAGGCTTGGCAAAGTAAGAGAGAAAGAGAAATAATTAAAATGGATTGGCAAAGAAAAAGAGAAAGAGAAATAATTAATAACTATATAGAAGTTACCAAAGAGGAGGAATATAACTTCCTAATCTATTAATCGTAATTGCAATAATGAATTGAACTTGTTTTTGCAAAAATGGTGGTTGGATTGAAATTGGTGGGTTATTTTTCTACCGTTATCATTTAGTGTTATTAAATAAATGGTTTTGTGAGAATTTTAAATAATATGTAAGGGGCAAATATGGAAGGAAAAAAAAGGTCAATCCAAAAGGTAGTATCCCCTTTATATATATATATATATATATATATATATATATATATATATATATATATATATATATATATATATATATATATATATATATATATATATATATATATATATATATATATATATATATATATATATATATATATATATATATATATATATAGATAGATAGATGATATGTTGTGTTAATTTATTATGCGATGATACTTAATTTTTTAATACTTTAGTTTAATCCGTTTACTTTTATTATTTCATTTGTAACCACCATAATCAATCATTTTTATTTTATAATGTTAACTTTTAATATACTATATATTATATATTATATCAAATTTATTATTTATTAACATTTTTATAAACTTAATAAAAATATAATTTATAATTTAGATATCCGAAATTGATCTAAATTAAATTATAAAAAATTGTATCAAATCAGATTAAATATTTTAATCATTCATCCAAAACTGAATTGAATTGCGAATAAATTTATCTTTATATCATATAAATTTTTATCTCAACTATTACTTTAACAATAATAAAAATCACCATGAGACCATCACTATTACTTTTGTAACCACCGTTGCTGCTACTACTACTATTATTATTATTATTATTACTAGCGTTCAAGTGCCCGTTTGTCCGCTTTTTCCATTGCGCTAACGCATATATATTTTTAATAAATTTTTTGTTTACGTTCCATTAAATATAATATTATTTATAAATAATGTTTAGAAAATTTAATTTGCAATTATACACATCAAAAGTGAAAAAACCTAATTTAAATGCACCTTTTATCATCATTTTATATAAGCATCTATAAAATAATTTAAATGAATTATCTCCTTTTCCATTTACAACCTTTTTTAATTGAGATTGTTTGAAATTAAAGAGGTACTCAACCCTTACTTATAAAGATGACGATGAGAACCGGAGCAAAAGAACAAAGACAAACATAGAAACTTAAATAGAAATACATTGTAAAGAATTGATTATGAATAAAAGATAAATGATGGTGAGAGAAAAAGAGAAGAAATATAAATGAAATAATAATTGAGATTACATTGTTAACAATCATAGTTTCGTGAGCAATACAATACACCTATTTCAATATTACGCATTTATGTTTTTAACATGCAGTAGAAAACTATTTTTATAAGTGTAGAAAAAATCAGGTTAATTTAGAAAAGTTACAATAATTAGAATAAATGCATACACAAATAGTATTTGAAATAAAAGGAGAAAATGAAATTTGAAATTTAAATAAAAATGCAATAAAATAACCTAATTTTATTGTCGCCCGCAAATAATTAGAATTGAGATTAATTGCTATGCGCTGACAATGTAAAATATTAACGGTCAATGCATCACAACCACCCACAAATATTATTTGATAAATATTTAAAATAAAATTTAAATGTAATTTATAATCTAATGGTTATCATTCACTGACGGTGTAAAACTTCTTTACACTGTCAATGTATTCCAATTAAATTCATTAGAACTTTATAGTTTATTTTTTGGTAAAATAATTGTTCAGTTATGTTTTTAACATGCAATAGTAAAGTGCTAATTTCGTCATTACAAAAACCAATTATTTTATAAAAATAGAATAAAGTTACAATAATATGAAAAAAAAAACATATAAGATTCACTCATATACATTCAACATATAGGAAGATAAGAGATTCTTAAGTGGAATTGATATTGGTCGTACCTGATCAGAAGGGATCAATGGCCTGCCACGCATCATTGAATTATAACTTTCACCGGAGATAGGGAGAAAGAGGGGGTGTACCTGTAAGGCACTCTGGTGCTTAAGTAAGTAAAAGATCAGAGTGGGAGAGCAAATACAAGAGTAGGTGTAGAATGGAAGACCTGACCCTCTAATGAAAGAGGGTATTTATAGAGACCCCAATGCAGGGCCAACGGTTACAGGGATTGGGCTAGAGTGTCAGGCCCAACCCAAGTAACTGCCAGGGCTTACATGGCATAGTAAAGACCAGCACGTGGTCTTCGCCCTAGATCAACTGCCCCGTGATCTTCGGAAGGTGGGCTGATCAAGTCTTTTGGAGGTGAGTAGTTTCTTGATGACATGTCCCCATGTGGGGGAGCACGTGGAGAACATGAGGAAAACGTGTGAGTCTGCCCGTCAAAGGAGTCTTCTGCCCGACATATATGGCTTGTACCCGACATGGGAGGATTGGGCCTTATTGGGTCTTCCCAACGTAGTGTTGGGTTAGGCCTGCCCGACTGATGGGCAGGTCCCTGCCCAGTCCAGAACAGATATGAATATATTTAATCTCGTACTTTCTTTGGCAGTCTGCTTTTTTTTCTTGAAATTCTATTGCTTATGCTATTTTAAGAAACATGCAGATACAACTTAACATAAGAAAAAATATTTCTATTGTATTGAAGTTATGCTAATTTTTCATATTAATTTCCAAGTTATAGTTTCAGACATCAACTATAATTGAAAAATTTAGTCACATTCACATTTTTTGTTTGCATTGCAATTCATTAAAATAAAGTTAGAGTAATAACAATTGTTATACAATATTCAATAGATCTCTATATCCTTTATTTTTACTCAAATTGCATAGAATATATATTTATTTGAAAAGTGAAATTTGTTATAAAAAAAATGTGTGAAAAAATCATTTGAAACTAACAAAAGAAATTAATGAATGACAAATAGAATAGAATGGAGATGGATTATTATACGTGGAAAAAATGAGATTATGAGAGTTATGAAATGAAGGGACAAATGCGTTTATTCTTCCGTCCTTTTAACCCTTTAAATATTTATGTTGATTTGATTTCTTAATAAATATAAATATAGATTATGAGAGTTATGAAAGGAATGGGTAAATGTAGATTATGAGAGTTAAGAAAGAAAGAGATTAAATCATTTGTAGAATGAATGTATATACATGAGAGAGATAGACAAAAAATATAAGATAAATGAATTATATAGACATGAAAAGATTTGAAAGAAGATAATAAACTAATGGAAGAATAATATACAACACCATTAGAAGCAGAAAAGTATAATTTGGTAGAAAATAAAAAAGTAAGAACAACCGATTTTGTTTGAGATACTACTCATTGAGAGAGATATTTTGGAAAAAGTAAAAATAAAGAACTTACAATTATTAGAAATAGACAAAATGAGAGTGACACGTCAAATAGTGTAGTTTTTTATTTTTGAAAGTTATTAATGCAGAGCAATTATATAAGGAGTTACATCTAAAAAAATAACATTCATACAAAACCATCTATAAAAGAAGACATAGAGAGAAGAAATGGAAAGGTGAAGAAAAAAGAAGAATAAAATATCATTGTACTAGACGATGAAAGTCATTCTTTTTTTTTCTTGACAGATTTCATTCCTTCTTGTTTGTATCATTCTTCTTCTATTTTTTTGTATGTTACAATTTTCTCTTAGATCTCTTGTCATTCTTTCTCATATATATATATATATATATATATATATATATATATATATATATATATATATATATATATATATATATATATATATATATATATATATATATATATATATATATATATATATATATATATATATATATATATATATATATATATATATATATATATATATATATATATATGTTTGATGTAGTAACCCCTTAATTGCTCATCCATAAACCACTCCAGTAACTTCTTTATTTAGAAAAGAAAAATAAAAAATTATTGGATAAATTACATTAATTTTCAACGCGTCTTTGAAAAAAATGGTACCGTTTTTAAATAAGTATGAAAATTAAAGAAAAAAATGGAGTATGTCTAATTGTTTGATTATAATCTGATGTACTGAGCCATAAATAAATGTATACTTGAAGAACGAAGATACTTTGTTTTAGTTCAGATTTGGTAGAACAACAACCTTGACTTATTTTTGAATTACGTGGATTTCTGGTATTAAAAAAATGGGTTTAGTGAATATACATGGTTTTATTTACACAAACCAATAATAAAAGTAAAATTCATGCATTCAAAAATATTCTACGGATAAATATTATTAAATGAATAAAATAAAAACCTGTCCATCCTTTGAGATATTATTTCTTTTTTCACCATTTTCCAAAGTTGTGTTTTATCTGTTATCACTATGGAGCCCCAACCGACAAAGTAAACTTTTAGACGCTTGATCTGTTTTAATAAGAATGATAAAAGTGTTAGTGAAAGAGTGGTGAAAATGCAACAAACAAATTTTTTTATACATGTTGCGGAAAAGGTAAACACACCTTATTGTCTAGCTTGCCGATAGATGAAATTGTTTGTTCATCCTCCCATGTGTTCCATTTATCTTTAAAGTCCCCCATCTAAAATCCATTCCGTATAAGAATAGTGAGAATAAGTATGATCGAATTGATTGATTATAATTAAAAGCATAAAATAAATGATTAAGTATAACTTAATTTTATGTCGAAGCAAGTTTAAACATTCTTCCGTCTCAGCTCTTTACATAATTGGAAGACTTCATTATGTTCTAGTTTGGCTGTATATCAAAGCCACACAATTTTATACTTAGTTATCATATAAAGAATAAAATATAATATTGGTATTTCGTGTAACTAAAATGAGAATCAATGTGTGAAATTATTTTTTATAATGTACATAATGATACCTACGGGTGCGATAAAAGAATTTGTTTAAAGACTACATTTTTTGTGTAGTCACCATTTTCTCCTTCCAATTTTCCTTCCTTGGATAAAACTTTTGTTGTAGTCTGTGAAACACCTCTGGATAAAGCCACATATAACTGTCCATGACTGAAAACATGTCATGGAAGATATATTCCAATATTTGGAATGGTTTATCCTTGTGAGTTATTTATTGTAATTGCAAAACTTAGCCGTAGAAGAAACTGCTTTCTACTAAGGACAAAAGGCAACCCATCACTGGCCGATGTTTTTATTTTAATTCTGGGCAAGAAAGCTCGTCTTCCTGTGCTGTTTCCTGTCAAGATTTCTACATCCAACATATTCATATATAACCCACGACATAATAACCGCGTCCCATTACACAACCCATATCTAGGATCTAGATTTCGCAACAACATCAATGGTGCACCCTTTTTATCTTTAGAATATATGGTGGCAAACTACCTTGTGCAATTGAGTTTAAGAATTCTTGCTGGTATAAATTATTATTATCCCCTCCAACCTCGTCAAATGATAACAAATTATGTTCTTCTCTTGGAAACTGGTCAATAATTATATCATTCAATTTTTGGACATCATCGTTTGTTGGGGTCAAAATAGCTATTTGTACCATATAAAGGGCATCCCAACAATGTAATTCTAAATCAGGAAAAATATGTTGTATAAGCACTTGTATGGAATGGTCACCTTCCCATGGGACTGCAATCTGTGAAGGTAACCTCACCATGTCATCTGGTTTGGTAGGTTCAACACCATCACCAATGCGCATAAGAAATTCTGCAAACTCTTGATCATGCAATGATCACATATTTTGACGCAATCGCAAAATTTTGGTATGAGCCCACAAATGAGACTGAACAATACATGCAGAAATCATTTGTACCTTAGTACCTTTTCTTACAACAAGAAGAACTTGACGAAAGTCTCCCCCAATGATCATAACTTTTCCTCCAAATGGAGCATTATTGCTACAAATGTCTTATAATGATCGATCTAAGGCTTCCAAACAATTTTTGTTTATCATTGCGGCTTCATCCTAAATTATTGCAGCAGAAACCCTAATGAGATTTGCAAGATCGTTTTTCTTTTGAATACCATAAATGGAACTCAGTTGTATATTGATAGGTATCTTAAATCGAGAGTGCGCAGTTCTACCATCGGGTAACAATGTTGCAGCTATACTAGATGATGCAGTTGCCAAAATAATTTCTCCTCTACTTCTTAAACTTGCCATTAATGCTCTATAAAGGAATGTTTTACCTGTTCCTCCTGGATCATCAACAAAAAATACCCCACTGTGTTTTTGATCAATTACATTCATAATGGTTTTGAACATAATCACTTGGTCATTATTTAACTTAGCAACAAATTCAATATCTTCATTGGGGATATCGACCACTAAATCCTCCTGTATGACATTTGGAATTGAATCTCCTTGTACTGTATCAAGGGGTAAATATGGTAGATCATAATCTTCAATCTTTTTACCGTGCAAGTTTAAGAGTTCATTCAAGTCCTTCAACAACATATTAGTCAAGACCGATTCCACAACATTGTTTGTTGTTTGATAATCCTCTGTCATATGTGTAAAAAACTCATTCCAAAGGCTTCTAACATCAGTAGGTTCACAAAATATGAGAATCAACACGAATAAACTCCTTAAAGCATATGGCATTCGGATACTCGATGCTTTAACCAAACAATCATGAATACTATGACCAGTATCTAGAAATCCACTATCCTCGGTGTCGCTACTGCGAAAATCGGCGCCGGCTGAACAGAAGAGTCGCCACCGTGCGTTATTTATCCCACGGGAGGGAAAGGAAACGCTCAGAGTAAACCTCGCACAACACGGGAAAGGTATGGTCGTCGCAACCAAAACCTGGATTCGGGAGTCGGTTACGCAAGGGGAAGGTATTAGCACCCCTCACATCCGTCGTACTCGACGGGATCCACGCTTGTTTTCAGGTATGGATTATTATTCTATCTAAACTATAGGTCAAGGGTTAAAAAGAAAATAAAATGAAAATAAAAATGACTCGGCAAAGTATCGCACTTTATGCCTACGTATTCTCGCCTGGAACGAGAAATCAGAGTCAACGTAGTTCGCCTACCTACGGGAAAGGAGGGGAAGGTTGCTCGCTAGGATATCGCATCCTATGCCTACGTACTTTCACACGGCATGAAAGATCAGAGCAAACGTAGTTCGGGCCACGTACGACACAAGCTTGCCTTGGTTGATTTTATTCCTTCTGAAAAAGGTTTTCTGATTAGCGGTCCCGGCGGACAAAAATGACGCTTTGATGAGTTCACCTTCTTTTACGAAAGAAGTGTCTTTTATTGTGTTTGAAATCTTTATTGTGTTTTTCTGTTTGTTTTGAGAAAGAAAGAGACAGAACTCTAACCTACGGTTGCGAAGGGAATCAAACTATCCTAATGTTATCATGCATGGGTTAAGACCTAGTGTCTATCATGCTCCTCTCTTGCACAGAGAGAAACAGAGATCCTAAGGGATAGGCAGAAACAGAAACAATATCAGATATATACAGTAAAGCAGTAAAATGCATGGATGCAACAGTACAAGCGAGGCAAGGGAGTCTCACTCAACCTCGAACCTGGAAAACAATAGGCAAAAGTGAACAGACTTCACTTTCAACCCAGCAGGGTAAACAACAAACAATACAGTCCAGAAAACCAATCAATACATTAGAAATGAAATACAGCAATAAAACAGCATCAGCAGCTCTGAATCAACATCTGGCTTCAAGTAATCTCCAATCAGCTACAGGCTTCAACAAGCATCAGTCTCCATCTTCATGGCCTTCAGGCAAGGGCTTTGATCATCAGTCTTCTATCTGCAATGGCTTTTCTTCAAGTTCAAACCTCCAGGATGAGGGAGCAGTCACAAGAGTGGATTGGGTGTTAAGCAATCAGTTGACTACCAAAGGTGGTGAACAGACTGCTTCTAACACAAAAGACATTTTCTCTCAAGAGTTCTATCTCTTAGACACTATCACCAAGCCTTCCAAAGGAAGGGGGTGAGTGTCTTAGAGAGACTCTGAATCACAGAGAAGAATGGATGCAGACAAGGCAATCCATGTTTGAGAAACAAGCTTTCTAATCTAGAGCTCTGCCTAGCTCCTAAACCCTAGTCTCCTCAGCATCTGCTAGCAAGAATCTCTTCTTCAACTCTGGAAGTTGATCTTCAACATCTGGATCTCCAATGGCTTCATCTCCTCAAATCTTTAGCTCTCCCAAATTCCCAGACAATCCCCATATCCACACAAGCAAGCAATAATCCCCTGAGGGCACACCACATCAGTCAATCAGATATATACAGTACATTAATAGCAGTAGGGGAATCCTGACTTTTCTAAGGGGATCTAATAACTACCCATATCCCATATAGTCCCATAGCTAAACTATTCAAACCCTAAGTCCTAAGGGAAATGAATTGATTCTCCTAAGTCATCACCTAAAACCCTAGTTTGTTCATGTTGTTCACACCTACACTAAGCACCTAAATTTAATTTCTAAAAATGGGAACTAAATTGTATCTACAAGTTTAATGTCTAAACTAAACAACCTAAAAAGAATGGACAAAAAATATTAAAGCATCTAATAGAACAAAAATCAACAAAATCATGCATGAAATGAAACTATTTAAAATGCCATTTATTTAGAAAATATGGGAAAAATATAAAATAAAAAATAAAATGCAATTTTTATTTTTTATAATTTTCTAGACATCCTAAAGAAAAATATGCAAAAAGAATGAATTAAAAATAATATTTTTTCCATTTATTATGAATTTTTAAAAATGAATGAAAAATGAAAAGAAAATAAAAGAAAATATAATGAATAAATGGGGAGGGGTGAGAAAAGTAAGGAAATCCAGTTCAAACATTTGGGCCTCGCGCGTGTGGGGGTGCCAATAGTCATCAGAGCCCAATTCCCCTACTTAAATGAAACGGTGCGTTTCATCTTTTAAAATTTCCCTCCGTTTCTCAGAGTGCACGTGGACCGTTGGATGGGAATTCTAGTCAAAGGTCAAGCTGGGATTGTGTGGTCTAGCCATTGTCTTCTACCTTGAGCTCTCCTAGGGTTTCAGAAAACCCTAACCATGCATGATCTTCTCTCCCTCTGTTCTCCCTCCACACGCCATGAAAACACACGATGTGAAAAGCAAAATTCCTCCATTTCTTTCCCTCTACAAGTCTGTAACCATAGTTTACCTTGAAACTCAAACAATCAGCTAATCCGATAGGTGGAACAGAGGGAAATCACCATTAATACCTGATATGAAACCTCTCCAATTCTCCACAAAATTCATCCTAAACTGATCTACACTTCCTCATGATCATAGCATGCTACTCTACTAACATTCTCGTGCCTTAATCCAAGAGTTAAGAGCCTCAGCAGAATTAACACATCATGCTCAAACTTCATGAAATCTTCTCAAATTCATCCAAAACCATCCTCTACCCTACCTTAACCGTTCTACACTATCAAAACCTATTAACCCTAACTAATTCATGCTATACGAAGAGAAAACAAACCTGGTGTAATTCCTTGATACAGGTGCTGAGATCTTCAAATCAACTGCTTGTGATGAAGGGAATGTGATCAGTAGGCTTGGTGATTACTTCTGTATGCAACAAGTGTGGTTCTAAGGCCTTGAATCACTCACTTCCAAAGTTCATGCTTCTTGAATGATAATGGTGAATGGTTCAATTCCTTCCTCAATTTGACAAATGAAAGTGTGGATTCTGATCCTTGTGTGATGATGATGAAGACTCAATCAAGAATAGTGAAGATTGGTGAGAAATTGAGGGAGTTTGAGAAGCTTATGCAAGAATGGGAAAATGAATGAAAATTGAGGTTTTGAACAAATGGGAGCACCAACCCTTGCATGAACCAACTTGCATGAATATATAGATGGGATTAGAACTTCCTAGAAGCTTGGAGAAGTTTCCCTTGTGCAAATTCCCTTGGATGTTGATTATGTAACTTTCAATTCAAGCAACCATGGATAACTATCAAATTATGAACTAAACTCAAAATTCCACTTTAGCCAATGTCTTTAAAATGCCCTTTCCATTCAAAATGACCTATAATTTTGCATCATTTGGCCAAGATATGAAAAATCTCATTTTTTAAGCCATTTTTCTTCATTAAATTCAACAATTTTGAAACCTTGTGCTATGGACATTTCCAATCTCTCATGGTCACTTTTCTAGACTAAAAATGTCATTTGGAGCAAGTTTGATGTTGTAAGTTTTTTTATTTGAGGCCTCCTTGTATGAGTTTTGGACATGGGTTAAAATGACCTGTAATTCACAAATGACCAAAATACCCTTTGCTTGCCAAGACCATAAGTTGAGTTCCACACATCATATGAAGGCATACTATACCATTCTAGAAAGATAAGACAATAAGGAACAATTATTATGTTGACCAGAAATTCATTTGAAATCTCCTTGAGGGGTAAAAATTGCTTGGAAGTCAAGTCACTTTCACAGACAAAATTTCAGATACCTCAGATGACCTGTAACTTGCAAGGACCATAACTTGAGTTCTATAAATCTCCTTGATGTCTTCCACCACTCAAATTAAAGGTCTTGAGATCCTCTACAAGTTTCATGTTGGCCAAGAAGCCATTTTAAGCTTTCATTTTGACTTATCTTGCTTGGAAATTTGACCTAAATCAGGGGATTTTACACAGAAACCCTACTTTAGAAACTCCTCTTCTTCTTGATTTCTTTTGATTTATTCTTGGCACAACACCATATCCTTATTATCCATGTCAAATGATGACCCCACATCTCTCCAATAGCCCTTAATGCCTTTCAATCAGTCAATTGACCTAGGGTTGACCCAGATGAAACCCTAATTGACTGTCTTCAACTGCAATTCTTGTGGTCCCATCAACAACTTGTCTCCTTCTCCAAATGACTTTCTAAGTCCTCCAAGATGTCTAGATACTCCCCCTACTCAGCCCACAGCTCACACTTACTTGTTGATCCTCAGATACCCCCAGATAGGAGATGGATGCACTTGCTTGATCTATTGACTTGGTAGCTTCCCAATTCTTTCTGATGACTTGAATGAGATTGAATTTGAATAATAACCTTTTGATAGGCCTCTAGAGATGAGAATAATGATTGGTCCCCTGTTGAATGACTTGCTATGCTTATGCTATGCAGATGATTAGTCTATATACATGACTCTATATGCAAATGCTAATGATGTTGAAACATAAACCAAGTGAATAAGGTTGAGCAAATTTTAGGGTGCAACAGCTGCCCCTATTCAAGCGACTTGGACCCGATTGGGTGAAGAGCGAACGGCCTTCAAACATTCGAGGTATGAGACGGTTGAATACTAAGAAACCCGGAAATTTGCCAACCGCAGAAATAAACTGCACCCCTGCTTGGGGAACGACATTCATCAGCTGAATCTGACTGTTTGCAGCCGCTCGCTGATCTCGTAACGACCACGCTGGGGATGACAGATTGCTTGCTTGTCCACATTAGGACTCTGTCTGTCATCAATACGAAGAAATCTCAACTAGAACCTGTCCACGTTAGGACTCCACTTGCTGTTAACCCAGAAAAATCTCGGCAACTCCGCTGGGGGATATTCCAATAAATCGTCCACGTTAGGAATAGACTCTTCCACGTTAGGAATAACACCATCCACGTAAGGAATCATCTCTTCTGCATCTGTCCACGTCAGGACTAAACTTTCCATCTTTCCACGTCAGGATGCAATCTTCTTTTTCCACGTAAGGAGAACCGTATCAATCTGTCCACGTAAGGACTCCAGTACAACTCGATATGTCTGCGTCAGGACTCCAATCTTTCCGCGTAAGGAATACAACTTTGGTTCTGAACCTGTCCATGTTAGGACTCACCTTTCCACGTAAGGAGTACATCATTCTTCCACGTCAGGAATCAACTTTTCTTGAATCCGTCCACGTAAGGACCCCAATCTCTCCACGTAAGGAAACCAACTCTTTCCGATTTGTCCGCGTCATGACTACATTTTTCCACGTAAGGAATGCCATCTTAATCTGTCCACGTAAGGACTCCGCTCTTTCCACGTAAGGAATCCTCCTCCTATGTGTCCGCGTAAGGACTCAATCTTTTCCACGTAAGGAACACGATCTCCTTTCCCCGTAAGGAACCATTTCTCTGATTTGTCCACGTAAGGACTCCCATCTTTCCACGTAAGGACCTGAAGTTTCTCTTTCTCTTCCACGTAAGGAGATCTTTTCTCAAACTGTCTGCGTCAGGACTTAAGCTTTTCCACGTAAGGAAACGATCTTACCTTCCCACGTAAGGCATACAACTCGTCTCTTATGCGTCTGTCCACTTCAGGACTGAACTTGCTTTTCCATGTAAGGAACTGAAGCTTCTTTTTCCCTGTAAGGAATAAACCTGTCCACGTCAGGACTCACGTTTCGCCTTGGTTTGTCCACGTCAGGACCCACCTCTTGACTTGCTGAGGAAATAAAACTTGTCCACGTCCGGACTTGTGCGTCTTCAACTTGCTTGTGAAATAAGACTTGTCCACGTCAGGACTCCACACTCAATCAATACCGATAACCCGAACCGGTCCATACATCGTCAACTTGAGGAAATGTCCACGTTAGGACTCCACATTCCCACAATCTTCTTTAGCACAAAGAAAACCTGTCAATAAAATTGTCCACGTTAGGACTCCTCCTTCCGCCAATTTCTTAACACTGACGTTACAGCATCTTTGAGGCTGGCTCTACTGGGGACATTTGGAAACCAAACTTACAGACGCCTGTTCTGATAACCGGCGGTAGCCTCTGAAGTTCTGATTCATGAATCCTTTGATGACAAACAAATTCCACTTGGGGATAAGGAGAAACTTATCCTGCTGACTCTGGCGGGGACAACACAAGAAATTCATAAATAACTTTGTTCGGAGACACAGAGAAACTTCATCCTGACAACTCTGTGGGGAGTAGTGTCAAGGCTGACACCTCGTGGGATGTTTTATGTCGAGATCTTGAATGCTTGATAATTCACTTGAGCAAGGGCTCTCTCTTCCTGCATGAGAAACAATACTTGAAACAAACAGTTAACCAACCTGGTTTATGTTTCAAAAAATGCGCATGTTTGACGGCGATGCAATGCTCCATTCGACATGGAAATACTACACTTTATTTGGTGGATGCAAGCATGACCCTATATGCCAATGCAACCGCGGACTTGAACTGCTGGGTACAGGAATTGCCTCAGCAAAATAAATGCTGAAGATAATGCCAACTCCGCTGGGGATAGCCAGGTGCTACAGGATTATTCCAGCAAAATAAATACCGGAAGAGTGAAGTCGACTCAGTTGGGAAATGGGGGACTTAAACCAAACATTTCGTTGAAGTAATACCCTGCTGGGGAATATAACTCTGCTGGGGAATAACAGATACGCTTGGTATGATCGGACTTATGCTGGAGAGTGAACGGATATCACACGGTATTCTGACAAAATAAATGCCAATGCGCCACACCAACTCTGTCGGGGAGAGCCTTAATCTTTGAATTCCACTGGGAGGAATACTTGCTGAGAAGAGAATTCCGCTGGCGATGAGGTGTTTCTCTTGGAAAAAATCAATTGACTCCACTGAGGAGAGTAAATGACCCTGCGGGGAAAGGTAAGCTGCCTGAATACAGCTCACAAATGTTAATCCTTTGCGGCTAAACCACTCTGCTTGAGATACACTGTCTGAATACAGCCTACAATCTTGGAACCGCCAATTCTGCTGAGGATAAATGACTTGGCCGGAGAATACCCTCTTGGATAAGCTACGGCTGGCTGGGGAATTCGATCCTTCTTCAGTAAGGAACATGCATGACCTGCGTGGAGATCGAGTCTTTTATTACTGCAGTCTCTTGATCATCTTCCTCGTACGGCTATGAGACCTGCAACAATACAAACAAGACAAGACAAATCTATGCAACCAAGTCGATTCAAGTTAGTGACGTTATTTTCAGTTAATTCAAAGCTTTAGCAACTGTTGGCAAGGGCCAGTGACGTTATGCACATGTTAGTTTCGTCAAACTTAGGCGTTAATCATGCACAAAACCGTAAAGAACAGTGTCAAGTACTGAATAACGTATTTTATTGATTGGGCCCCTGAATGGGCGGAGTTTTTGTACACGGGATGTAACTCCTGAAAAGAGGAAGCTACACAAAGCAAATATACAAGTATACACAAGAAGCATAAATATATCGACAAACTAAATTTGTACACATGTCGGCAACTGGATGCAGATGAACACCACGAACTGATCCTCCTATGACTCGTCCGACTCTAATGCTTTCCCGGTATCCATACTTCCGAAGAGATTGTATCCGATAGTCGACCCCTCAGGTATATTCTCCCGCATTGATGCTCAGTGCAATGTCAAATTCGGACCGCAGTCATTTGCTTTTCAAATCCCTAACTTTTGCGTGAACCGCCTTTTACGGGTTTTCAGTTCACCGGGATACCCTTTTTTGCCGAAGCCGCCCAGTGTAGGTTTTCAACTTCGCGGGTGTACATTTTTTTCAATTTTATCCCTAACTTTTGCCCGAACCTTTCATTCTGTTTTTGGTTCGCCAGGATGCCCCATTTTTGCCTGGACTCTCTTTTTTTTGTCCAGCGGGTCAATTTTAAGCAAAGTATTTTTTAACTGCGTCCGAATTCACAGGCGACGTAAAGTCTTCTCCGTCCATGGTGGATAACAACAACGTTCCTCCTGAAAAGACCTTCCTGACAACGTATGGCCCTTCGTAGTTGGGGGTCCACTTGCCCCTGTGATCTGCTTGCGGCGGGAGAATCCTTTTCAGCACAAGGTCGCCCGTCTGAAAGCTTCGCGGATGTATCTTCTTATCGTATGCTTTCTTCATTCGGCTCTGGTACAAACGACCGTATGCTAGAGAAGCTAGCCTCTTCTCATCCATCAAACTCAGTTGATTCAACCTGTCTTTCACCCATTCTGCCTCGTCCAGCTGAACGTCTCGCAATACCCTCAGAGAAGGGATCTCGACTTCTAATGGTAGCACCGCTTCCATTCCATATACCAACGAAAACGGAGTTGCCCCGGTTGATGTGTGTACCGTCGTACGATAACCGTGCAAAGCGAAAGGTAGCATCTCATGCCAATCCTTATAGGTCACCACCATTTTCTGAACGATCTTCTTGATATTCTTATTGGCCGCCTCGACAGCGCCATTCATCTTGGGTCGGTAAGGGGAGGAGTTGTGATGTTCGATCTTGAAATTCTGACAGAGCTCCTTCATCATTTTGTTGTTCAAGTTTGAACCATTATCCGTGATTATCCGCTCGGGGATTCCATATCGGCAAATGATATCTCTCCTGATGAATCTGGCCACCACTTGCTTAGTTACGTTTGCGTAAGACGCCGCTTCCACCCACTTGGTGAAATAATCGATGGCTACTAGGATGAACCGATGCCCGTTAGAAGCTGTCGGCTCGATCTTTCCAATCATATCGATTCCCCACATTGAGAATGGCCATGGCGATGACATCACATTTAGAGGACTCGGAGGCACGTGGATCTTATCAGCATAAATTTGACACTTGTGGCACTTCCTTGCGAACTTGAAACAATCAGTTTCCATGGTCAGCCAAAAATAACCTGCCCGCAGCAGCTTTCTCGTCATAGCATGCCCGCCAGCATGCGTACCAAAGGTACCTTCGTGTATTTCCTCCATGAGCAACTTTGCCTCTCTTTCGTCTACACAACGCAACAGCACCAAATCGTGGTTTCTTCTGTATAAGACGCCATCTGGATTCAAATAGAAATTACCCGCTAATCTCCTGAGAGTCTTCTGATCTTGACTGGATGCCCCAGCCGGATACTCTTTGTTTTTCAGGAAGTTAAGGATATCAAAATACCACGGTTTGTCGTCGGATGCTTCGTCAATGGCAAATACATAGGCTGGCCTGTCAAGCCGAGAGATAATGATTCGGGGAGCCTCGTTCCAGAAGTTGACTTTGTACATGGAAGACAAAGTGGCGAGAGCGTCCGCCATTTGGTTCTCTGCCCACGGTACATGATGCAATTCAACCTTGTCGAAGAAAGGCAACAATCTCCTTGCATAATTCATGTAATGTATCAAGTTGGGCTGACGCGTCTCCCATTCCCCTTTGATCTGATTCACCACCAGAGCTGAGTCTCCGTATACGTCTAAGTTCTTGATTCGCAAATCAATGGCTTCTTCAAGCCCCATTATACAAGCTTCGTATTCGGCCTCATTATTGGTAACGGCAAAGGCCAATCGGGCAGTAAACGGGATGTGCGACCCGTGTGGCGTAGTGATGATTGCCCCTATTCCGCTACCGTAAGCGTTCACAGCTCCGTCAAATATCATCTTCCATTTGGAACCCACCTCTGGTCCTTCGTCTGGCAACGACTCTTCACAATCTTTCATCTTTAGGTACATGATATCCTCGTCAGGAAAATCAAACCTCATCGATTGGTACTCTTCAATAGGCTGCTCCGCCAGATACTCAGACAACACACTCCCCTTTATAGCCTTTTGCGAGACGTATTGAATGTCATATTCAGTTAAGACCATCTGCCAACGGGCAATTCTTCCTGACAACGCCTGCTTTTCAAATACATATTTGATAGGATCCATCTTCGAGATGAGCATGGTTGCATGATTCAGCATGTATTGCCTCAAACGCTTAGCGGCCCAGGCTAGCGCGCAACAAGTTTTCTCCAGCATTGAGTACCGAGATTCGCAGTCTGTAAATTTCTTACTCAAGTAGTAGATCGCATGCTCTTTTCTTCCTGTCTCGTCGTGCTGACCGAGAACACAACCCATGCTTCCCTCAAGAACCGTCAAATACATAATCAAGGGTCTCCCTGCCACTGGAGGTATCAAAATGGGAGGCTCCTGCAAATATTGCTTTATTTTATCGAACGCCTTTTGACAATTTTCGTTCCATGTTATAGCTTGATCTTTCTTCAACAGCTTGAACAATGGTTCACACATGGCCGTTAGGTGAGATATGAACCGGGCGATGTAATTCAACCTCCCTAAAAACCCGCGCACCTCTTTCTCTGTTTTAGGCGTCGGCATTTCTTGTATCGCTTTTATTTTAGCAGGATCGACCTCTATTCCTCTTTCACTTACGATAAACCCCAGCAACTTACCCGATCTCACTCCGAAGGTGCATTTGTTAGGGTTCAGCCTTAGCCTGAACTTCCTAAGCCTTTTAAATAGCTTCAACAGATTCACCAGATGCTCTTCCTCCGTCTGGGATTTGGCAATCATATCGTCAACATAAACTTCGATCTCTTTATGCATCATGTCATGGAAAATAGTCGTCATCGCACGCTGATATGTTGCCCCAGCATTCTTCAAACCAAAGGGCATCACTTTGTAGCAAAATGTTCCCCACGGCGTTATGAAAGTAGTCTTCTCCATATCCTCTGGCGCCATTTTAATTTGATTATAGCCTGAAAAGCCATCCATGAAGGAGAATACGGAGTATTGAGCCGTATTATCAACTAGCACGTCAATATGAGGAAGTGGAAAATCGTCTTTTGGGCTTGCTTTATTCAAATCTCTATAATCCACGCACATTCGAACCTTGCCATCTTTCTTTGGCACTGGTACGATATTAGCAACCCATGAGGGATACTTTGTCACAGCCAGGAAACCAGCGTCCCACTGTTTTTGAACTTCCTCTTTGATCTTCACTGCCATATCTGGTCGAGTTCTGCGAAGCTTTTGTTTGACTGGCGGGCATTCTTCTTTCAGTGGCAGGCGGTGCACAACCATATCTGTATCGAGCCCTGGCATATCTTTATATGACCAAGCGAACACATCACTATACTCTCGGAGCATTTCAACCAATCTTCGCTTGATGTCACTCTGCAGTGCGGCTCCGATACGAATATTCTTCTCAACCCCTTCCGACCCCAAGTTGATAATTTCGATGACCTCATCGTGAGGCAGAATGGCTCTTTCCTCTTGCTTCACCAACCAAGACAGTTCTTCAGGAACATCACTATCTTCGACAACCTCTTCTTCGGCCTGAAATACCGGGTGCTCAAAGTCGGGACGAGTCATAGGTGGTTCAAGGATGTCCTCTGAAAATATTATCCTGCAAAAGGAACGGTTAAGTGCTTCAAAATGCGTATAAAGCGAATGACCACGTTGCCATTTTATTGACAAATATAAAACAAGAAAGACAGGGATTACAGTATTTGCACATGAAAAAAACGTCGTTTATTTAATGATTAACACGCAATGTTCATAACAACACAGCCCTAAGCAAATCCTGATGCCCCGGGCAAGACATCAGATTATTCAACAATTAATAAAGCAAAGCATTACTGTTTAAAAGTCACAGGAACAAGCTCCTGAATAGACCAGTTGCACAGTCCTTGTCCTGGCGTGCTTGGCTGAATCCAGGCATCCATATCACAGTCGCTGTCTCCTTCGTCAGACTCCGAAGCAGCATTGACGGTTTCATGACACACTCCACTGGCAGAGATGGTGATTGGCCCTCTGAAACGGGGCGCCCCCACGGAAGGAGATGACGATGACGGTTGATATCCCAACCCGAACCGGTCCATCTTTACAGGAATATCCAGCACTTTTCCCCAGCCCTTTGCTTCTCCGGCCTCCACTAGAGCTTGAGCTTCTTTATACGATGAGACGGCTATCTCCGACGCTTTGCTCGGCCCAGGACCTTTGTCCTTGATACGCAACCCTTCAAATGCCTGACAGGGTGTTTCGTGGATCTCTCCGTCGACCTCCACATATTTAAACGACGACAAATGGCTGACCAGGATGTCTTCTTCTCCGCATACAGTGACTACGCTGTCTCCGACCATATATTTTAACTTCTGATGTAGGGTGGACGTGACTGCCCCCGCCCCATGAATCCAGGGTCTTCAAGCAAGCAGCTGTACGCAGGCTGTATATCCATGATATAAAATTCAGTTGCAAACACCTCCGGCCCCACCTGTAGAGGCAATGTGATCGATCCAAAGACTGTTCTCCGCGTGCCGTCAAACGCTCTGACTACCAAATCACTGGGCGTACACAAGATTCCTCTAACATCCAGCTTCATCATCGCCTTCTTGGGCAGCACATTCAAAGACGATCCGGTGTCAACCAATACGTGCGATATTACTGATCCTCTACACTCGACAGATACGTGCAGTGCCATATTATGATCTCTCCCTTTAGGGGTCAAGTCAAAGTCAGTAAAGCCCAAGCTGTGGCCTGCATTCACATGTGCCAACACTCCTTCCAGCTGATTCACGGAGACGTCTTGGGGTACAAAAGAAGTATCGAGGACTTTCAGCAAAGCATTTCTGTAAGCTTCCGAACACAACAGCAATGACAGGATAGATATCTTGGACGGCGTTTGCTGCAGATGCTCCACAATCTTATAATCACTTTTTCGGATCAAGCGCATGAATTTTTCTACGTCTTTCGATGCCGATTCTTTGTCACTTGCTTGCGCTGGGACATTCTCAACTGCTTTCCCTTTTCCTTTAGCTAGTCTTTCGGCCTCCACTTTAGGGGATATAAAGATCCTACCACTCCTTGTCATACCTCCCGAACCAACAACATTATCCACAGTCTCAGCTGGCTGCTTGTTGACATCAATCTTTATTCCGTCACAATATACCTCCAACCCATATGACCATGGGACTGCTTTCGTGTTCTCGTACGGGATCGGCCCGGCCTTAGTTATGGTAATCGGTGGTCGCTGAGCTGGTGCGGCAATAGTGATTGTCTTTCGAGGAATCGTTACAGTGGCCACATCAGTCTGATCATATGCTACTGCCCCTGCGGGCTCTGCTTGGTCAAACTGCAATAAACCTTCATCAATTAAAGCCTGAATGCCTTTCTTCAAATCATCACACCCCCCAGCTAGGGTCCAACATTCTAAGCAATATTCGTCACATCCTGGATAAACACCCCCTTGCAATAGTCGGCTTTTTATCTCGCTCAGCGGCGTCTTTAAATCTTCAACATTCATAATCAAATTCAACCATTCCTCAGTCAGAATGACGTTTGCCCCATGATTAGGCATGGGCTTCTGCACTATATTCGGACCTGCCGTTCCGAAATTGATAGTCTTATTGTCCAAAAGATCCTGCACAACATGCTTAAAAGCATGGCAACCTTCTATATCGTGGCCCGGAGCCCCAGAATGAAACTCACAGTGCCTGCTTGCATCGTAACCGAACGGGGGAGCTCCCGTTATCGGTGCCAGAGTTCTCTTCTCTACCAAGTTCAATCCCAACAATGTCTGCAATAAATCAGCATATGTTGAAGGAGGCTTCTCAAACACTCTTCTTGGTTTGCCACCCTGGAATCTTCGCTGGGCCTGCTGTGCCCCCTGCTGAGGCTGCTGCTGCTGCATTGGCTGCTGCTGCGACGGTTGTTGTTGCTGAAGTGGTTGTTGCTGATACGGGATAGTAACACTCGCCACCTGCTGCGGTTGATGATATTGGTTTCGTCCCCTGCCTCGGCCTCGGCCTCCAAATACTGCGCTAGCCTCGCCCTGACGGCGCCCACCAAAAGCTTTCCTATTACTGCCAGATGCAGTCGATTCCTCAACCTGGAACTTTCCTTGCTTAATGTTACGCTCAATCTTTTCTCCCATCAAAATTAGGTCTGAAAAACTGGCCAGGGATGTGTGAAACAGCATATCATGAAACAGACCTGTGAATGTGCCGACAAACATGTCATTCATTTCTTTATCTTCCACAGGAGGACGGACCCTGGCAGCCATATCGCGCCACCTTTGCGCGTACTCTTTAAAGCTCTCCCCCTTCTTCTGAGACAGCCCGGCCAATTGGACTCGATTGGGCGCCAAATCGCTATTATACTTGTAGTGAGCTACAAACGCCTCCGCCAATTGCTTCCATGTCTTGATATCGGTTGGCTCCAACCCCATGTACCACTCTAGGGAAGGACCCGACAGACTATCTTGAAAGAAATGCATTAGCATTCTTTCATCAGTTGAGTATGCAGACATCTTTCTGTAATAAGCTCGTACATGCACTTTCGGACATGTGTCCCCTTTATACTTATCAAACGCAGGAGCTTTGAATTTAATTGGCACCCTCAAGCCAGGTACCAGCCCCATTGTTGCCATGTCCAAACCCACAACACTTTGGTTCAGGACTCCCCTCATCTGCTCTTCTAGCATTCTGATCTTCTGGGAGTCATCCATCGGCCCTTCGAAACCTCCGCCGGAGAAAGCGTCCTCCTGCTGATCTTCTTGCCACATGCCATTTCCAGCTTCATACCCATCATATCCATTATTACGTCCAACTCTGATCTGATTCATCCCCGGACCTCGGCCTCTGTTGCCGTACCCTTGAACTCCTCCAGCAGGACCAAAAGCCATAAATCCAGCTCCGTTTCCATTTCCAAAACCTCCGTAACCCTGGTTGGTCGCACCATAACCGTCCTGCCCAAAGCCCTGAGCATTAAAGCCATATTTTCCCGCATTATCGAATCCCTGATCATTGAATCCGAATCCAGCATTGACGAAGCCATTGCCTCCCATGTTATCTCCCAAATTGACATCACCCAACCCAACGTTATGGACAGCAGTCTCATTCCCAACTCCGACGTTACCATTCACAGCAGCGGTAGCGTTGTTGACATTAGCAGCAGGTATATTGACTACAGGTGGAGCCACTGGCGTGGGAGTGCCGTCTCCATGAACAGTATCGACCCGTACAGACTGATGATCCTCGTTACCGTGACCAGCATTTCGGGCCAATAGAGGCTGGACCATGGCCTGCAAATTCTCCTGACCCTTTGCAATAGCCTCCATGGTCTGCATAAAGAGAACGAGCTTCTCGCGCACATCTTGCATCTCGTTCTGCATTTGATCCATGATTCTTCGACAGTTGGTGCGAGTAGAATAGCGGTGCGGGTGTTGATCTGCAATCCTGGAAAGTACCTGGTACAGAGCAGGAAATAAGACACTTATTCAAAGATTACCCGCAATGCAATATGAATATGGATGCAATGCAATGTGTCTGTGCATTAGGGAAGTTCATTCCCCCAGTTCTAGTGTGAAGGTGCCAGTGCAGTGACAGTGCTGACAATAGGAATATCGGAGCTGAATCATAGAAAGCCTCATATATTGCTAAGGAAACCATAATACAATGTCGCTGAGAGTACAACAAGAAGGCATGACCTCAACCAACAATCCTGGTGATGGTAAGCACTATGCAAATAAAGCATACAAGTTACTACATGAAATGATCAAATCTTCCCAAAAGTCTGATACTCTTCTATCAACTTCTTGGTCTCTGGATGACTTGGTCGATCAAGCAGCCCTTCAACAAGTTGGTTTCTCTTCTTAAGAACACGGCGCACGTCTTCAGCAGTTTCTTCCCATGTCGCTTCTCCGAAGCAATCTTCTAATTTTCGCTTTTGAGACACCGCTTCATCTCTGCATTTGATTGCCTTGTTCAGTGCATGCTGGACACTATACCGGGTCATCACTTCTTCCTCACACTTCTTGATGCTAGACTTCAACTTCTCTTCGAGGTCGGAGATTTGCTGCTTCAACTTATCCTCCCTTTTCTTATTGTTGGTGAGTGTAGCATTCCAAGTCTTATTGCAAGAGGAGATTTCTCGGTGAGCGATGTCAAGCGCCTTCTTCTTGGATTCCAGCATGTCATGGGAGCTTCTGAAGTCTTGCCCCAGACGTTCGCGCTTTTTCTTTTCCTCAGTCAACTCAGCCCCTAACCTGTTTAACAGCTCGATCTGTTGTTGGAAAGCATATACAGCCTTGTTTTTCTCACTGCGTACCTGAGCTAGCTCTTCCTCCAACCCTTCGTTGATCTTCAACAAGGCTTCCTTTTCTCTCACCATTTGCTCGTATGCCTCCATAGAAACAGTAGTTGGCTCTTCTGCCGGAATAGGAACAAGAATTGGTACATCTGGGAATGGCATCCGCAACTGACTTGCTCTCTCCTGGACCCAAACTCTGTATGGTGTATAGGCCTGACAGTCATTCTTTCCTAACAACGGCTTCCCTCTGCGGTTAATACGTGTCCAGGCATGCTGCAACTTGGCCAATAACTCCCCCTTCACGTCTCCGGTGAAGTACAGAGATTCCTGTACTTCCTCCTCCTTTGGCGGGTTCTTCAGCGCATATCCGAACTGACGAATGAATAGAGAAGGGTTGTAATTGATACACCCTTTTCTTCCTATCAACGGCACGTTAGGGTACCCAGAACAACTGAAGATGAGCTCAGATCCCAACAGGTCTCGATCAAACCACTCCATATCTTCCGACGATAGCCTCATCAGGCGCTCTGGCCAACCAACTGGAACTGTAGTCTCTGCAACAGCTCTTCTCTTAGGAAGGTGACTTTCAAACCACATACTCAGCAA
>OZ012738.1:487379164-487531441 GCA_963859935.3 Lathyrus sativus
TCGTGTGCCCTTGTGGGGTGTGAGCGATGGTTATTTATTGATTCCTCGGAGAATCTGCAGAACCTCGTGTGCCCTTAGTGGGGTGTGAGCGATGGTTATTTATTGATTCCTCGGAGAATTTGCAGAACCTCGTGTGCCCTTGTGGGGTGTGAGCGATGGTTATTTATTGATCCCTCGGAGGATTTGCAGAACCTCGTATTGTTGCGATGGTTATATTGATTCCTCGGAGAATCTGCAGAACTCGTGTACCCTTGTGGGGTGGTGAGCGATGGTTATTTATTGATCCCTCGGAGGATTTGCAGAACCTCGTGTGCCCTTGTGGGGTGTGAGCGATGGTTATCTTTGGTTCTCCAATTGAACCTGCTGAAATGAGTCGGTACCGACTACATTTGCATCTGCATAGAGTCGTGTGTCGGTCTCTATGAGTTGCATGTTTTCATCTTCATATGATGCATTGGTGAAATAAACATGTTGTAAATATTTATGCGAAAATGATGTGAATTATAGAAGTATGATTGTATATGTGTAATACCCCAAATTTTGCCCTAAGATTTGTCGTCGCATTTCATTGCATTTTTATTGCATTTAATCAATTACTAACAAATTTGTGTAGTCGTTTGACTTTTTGCAGGTAAATATCATATGGCATGCATTTTTTTTCTAAAAAGTAAAAATGACACAATTGGCAAGAGGACATGTGTAAGGAGTTGTGAGTGTGAGAGGTTGAGAGTTCGAATCTCACCTTAGTCACTTTTTGTTTTTTATTATTTTTACTCTAATTGTTTCTATCTCTCATTAAAAAATAACAAAAATAGTTTTTTATTATTATTTAATTATTATTTTCTTATTTTAATTAAATCATTTTTTAAAATATTATTTTTTTTTTACTTTTTTCTAAATTATTCATAAAAATATCCAAAAAATCATAAAATAAAAAATATTAGAAAAATTTTTGTTCTTTTTATAATATTTTTGATTTTAGGAATCAATAGGATTATTAGTTTTTATTTTAAGTTTATTTTAAATTATTTAAATTTTATTTTTTTCTTAACTAATTATTTAGTTTTGGGCTTTAAAATGGGTTTTCGGGGACATTATTGACAATTTGGTGTTAACCCTAATTTGTTCCCTATATATACATGTGTTGCCTTGTTTGAAAAAGGGGAGAATGAAAAAAACCCTAGGAGGAGTGAGTGCCGTTTACCGTTATTTCTTTTTCTTCATCTATTACTGTTGTTTCTTTTTCTTCATCGTTTATCGTTATTTCTTTTCCTTCATCTATTACTGTTGTTTCTTTTTCTTCATCTTTAACCGTTATTTCTTTTTCTTCATCTATTACCGTTATTTCTTTTTCTTTATCTATTACTGTTACATTTATATATTTATAATTTTTAAATTGTTAGAGTTTATATATATATATATATATATTATATATTAAAATATATATATATATTATAATATATATATATATATATATATATATATATAATATATATATATATATAATATATATATATATATATATATATATATATATATACTATATATATATATATATCTATATAATTATTTATATATATATTAATAGATATATATATAATATATATATATATATAATATTATAATATATATATATATATATATAAGATTAATTTTGATCGAATTATATCGATACGATGTTTGCACATTTGTGTGCATGACGCGTGATATTTGTGTTAGTTCGATCTGGTTGCGATGATCGCATTTTTGTGTGAGCAATAATACTGTTTTTTTTGCTTAATTTCTTTTTCTTTGCGATAAATTTTGTTTCGTCCGATTTAGATCTGGTTGCGATGAGCGCATTTCTGCGTTAGCAACATTGTTGGGTTATTTGGCACATTTAAAATTCATTATTGCTTTATTATTATTATTATTATTATTATTATTATTATTATTATTATTATTATTATTATTAGTATTATTATTATCATTTATTATTATTATTATTATTATTATTATTATTACTAGTTATTATTATTATTATTATTGTTATCATTAATTTATTAAATCTTGTTATAATATAAAAATCTGTTTTTTAAAATAAATAACATTAACATCTTTTCCAAATTAATATGAAAACCTATTATTTTTAAGAAAAACTTTTTTTTAGATAAATTTAAAATAATAACTAAAATCTTTTTTAAAATAATAACTAGAACCGTTTTTAAAAAAAAAATATATAATAATAAACATTAAACCTTTTTTTTTAAAATAAAACCTTTTTGTTAGATAATTAAATTAAGACTATTTTTGAAAAGTTTTTTTTAATAATATTAAAACCTCTTTTTTAACTTAAATCAAAAGCTTTTTTATATATCACAAATAAACAACAAAGAATATCTATAACCTTTCGCACTTTCCGTTTCATAACTCGCCTGATTTACTGTGTGACTCTGTCTACTAACCTTGTGTATTCAATGTGCAGCTTGTTACGTTGCTATTAGTTATTGTAGTGTGTTTTTCAATTCAAGTTGTATATAATTGTATCCGTTTCTCATTTGTAACCTCGCGAACCAACAATCGCGTTTACTTTCTGCATTTTATTTCCGTTTGCATGATTTAAATTTCTCACACTTTCATCACTATTACTTCTGTCACATCACATCTCCGAAGGATTAGGTCTAGCCGTTTGGCCCGCCATGCCAATAGTCCTCAAACCCTCAAATTTCACACATTCAATTTCAAACCCTCAAAACTACAAACTACAAACATCTAATTTTCACAAATGCCTCGCCGCAGGCAAAATTACCATGTTACCCCTAGCATTAGGTCAAAGAGCCGCCGCGCTCATTTTAGGGTTTCCCCGCCGTGGAATCCCTAATTTAACCCTAATTACAATTTAACAATTCATAACGTAGACATCGGAGTTTAAGACTCCATGTAAGTGTGTCCTTAAGATGCGTTTATTCCCCTTGAGACCTTGACCACAGTCGAGTGTTCTTTAACCTCCCTTTTGAGGGGAACTACAGTTACTCTGATTCCATTCCTGTAAGGATATGTAGGCACAAGATGCGATGTCTTGCCCGAGTAAACTTAGAATTAACCCCCCTAGGTCTTTTAATTTTCAATCCTTTGGTATATACCCTAAAGCAAAATAATTAATGAATAAATAAAAAAAAAAATAAACAAAAGGTTCCCGTAGAGTACTACAGAAGTTTAGGGTGCTAATACCTTCCCCTAAATTTAACCAACCCCCCGAACCTTAGATCTCTACCCTTTTAGGTTTTTCCTTTCTTTAACCTTTCCTTCGGATAAATCAAAGACCGGTTGTAAATGAATTAAGATTCAAGTTAATCAATAGCTTGACATCCAAATTTCACCGCAACAGAAAATGACGACTTCACTTGGGACTCCTAACTATTGAGGGTTATCCCTATTTTGTTTATTTTTCTTTATATATTTGTTTTATTATATATTTTGCTCACTTGTATGTATATATTGGGGTACCTTACTTGGAGTTACTGTGTTGTGAGATAAGTCCTACACCCGGACTTGAGCGACCTTATGATAGGATGGCTGATATATTCGACGAGGCTTATAGGAGTGAGTCCCGACTAAGCTAAATCGAGAATCACCGCTCAGTTGAGACACTTTTGAAAATGGTTCGGTTGATCGAGTGTAGTCGTGAAAACTTTTACCGTTAATCGATTGGAGTCTGTGATACTGGGAAACCGTAGTACCTTTACACCATCTTGACCTTATATAGGACGTAGTGCGGGAACTATGTGGGAGTAGTCTACAATGGTTGCTACGCGATACTACGCTCGATACGAGGTTCTCTTGAGAATATTATCGACCCTTGAGTCAGTCGAGAAGTTGATAATATCCGAAAGATGGGCTGATAACTTTGGGCACTTTTTTAGAACCCTTGTTCTGCAGGTACAATTAACCTATAGTACACACCACTTTGGGAAGGGTAGACCTTGACTCCATTCATTGTTCCTCTAACTTAGGACCTTTTGTTTGCTTATGTGCGTTTGTGCTTTGCATCCATAAAGCATCATATCATTTCTAGTTTCAAGGAATTCAGCAGTCCTTTGCAAATTCGAAAAGCCTTACATTTTAAAGCCTAAAATTTTTTCCAACTTTCTTAAAAAGCAATATTCGCAATCGACCGTTGAAATTCTTGAAACCATTGCATGGCATTAGCATCACATTTTTTGCATTGCATTTATCCCCCAGTTTCTCCTTCTTGGTCCTATTGTTTTCTAGTGTACCTTTGAGTCGTCAAGCTGATTCCTCGACACAGATATCAGACCAGAAACGGAACAGGAGTCACTTTGATCCTATTCTCATGACTTACACAGAGCTATATCCTGACTTAGTCCGGCAAGGGACTGATTACTACAAAGGCTTTACCACCTCCTCTTAATCCTCCGGCTGGATTTAGGGCTGATCTCCATTGTGCTTCCCATGAGGGTGCCCCAGGCCATGACTTGGAGCATTGTTTTGCATTGAAGGCTAGAGTATGTGAATTGGTTAGAACTGGAATACTTGATTTTACAGACAGTCATCCGGATGTTCAGAAAAATCCCTTGCCAGTACATCAGAAATGAAGTTTTGTCACTAGGCCTTTTGTTTCTCGTTGTTTGCATTTTCCTTATTTTGTTTAAGTTGTTTGCTTTCAATTATGTTTGTACTTTCATTAATGAAATAAGCATTGCGACTTTTGATTCAATTCATTTCCGTCCATTTATTTGCATCTTTATGCTTTATTTTTCAAATGTTTACTTCTTGTCCCAAAATTTTGATATGTTAAGATCGGAGGGAGGATGAACGAAAATGTTATACCCATAACTGCTGTCAGTATGCTTTCAATTAAACCTTGTTGACGATGTAAGGCATTGTTTCAATTCCCAAACACTGGAGAAATAAGGAAGTTAATCCCTCGTCACCCCCCCTTCGGGCCTAGAAGTTGGAGTTTCTTTCGTTACAAAAAACCCACAATTTTAACCTTGGGATGGATAGTTTCTCAGTTAACTTGGTTGTGTGTTCATACGATACACCTTTCATTAACAAATTTTCCTTCGCCACACGTCAAAATAAGTGTCGAAGATGTTTTCTAATCAAAAGGTCGATGATGGTTCACCGTAATCATTAAAATCAAAAAGTCACTTTCCTTCACACAAAAAAATAATATAAAAAAATCAAAAGAAGCCCGCTAAGTCAAAACCTATGAAGGAGACTTAGCAAAACTGGGGCATCCCGCTGACTGTAAAACTCTAAAATAAACAGTTCAGGCAAAATTTAGGGATATATACAAGAGATTTTTAAAATCCTTATCTTGAAAATCCTCAATGTCAAAAACAATCAAATGTTATAGGGGAGTAGTGGCTGCCTTTTCATAGGTCCCTTTGACTTCTGAGTCATCATTGCGACGATCAATGAAATCCCTAACTTATGGGAACCTGAATGCATAGTATGAGTTAACTGAGCATAGGATTGAAGATCATCACGTAGATTGGGTGGGGTACAAATAAATTTTGAGCCTTTATCTTTTGTTTCATAAACCGTGAACCAGGCCACGTTACAACCCTCAAAAGACCTAACTGAAACAGGGTTATTTTGAAAGCTATACTAACAACAAGGTTGTGTAACCTGACTCCAAAAGATCCTTCCGAATCATTTATTTTGGCAATACACTTTTATTTTAAACTTTGAGTGTCTTGAACCGCCTTGTTCTGACTAACCGACTCATGTATTTTCCATCTTTCAAAAATAATTTTTCAAAAATCGCATGAACTTTGCAATTAACCATGTTTGTAGGAATATTTTTGTTTGCAAACTGGCTTTCCTCTAAGGAATTTTCAAACAATGAGAAACTTGGTCAAGTGATCTTATCGGGGGCAAGTTCCTTTTTACATCCTGTCAAAGAATCAGCTCAAGATTTGTTCAAGGAAATATCTTCTCAGATTTGGTTTATCCAGAGAATTGTTCAAGACTCAGACTGGGGGCAAGCCCTCCGAGGATACAACAAAACAGTCGATTCTACGAATCAGACAGCTGAAGCAACTATCAGTTCATTTGACCTGCGGGCAGTTTACTCGCATAATCCCTAAGCAGTTATTCATCATTCCCTACAGTGACTATCAACTTGATACAGTTTAACAGAATGACAGTGATCTCCGTGTTGAGGAATCAGTCCTCTAGTTTTGTCATCTCACCGAAAGAGTCGAGCCTTGTCGTCGATGTCTGCATTTTCATTTGATCATATCTCATAGCATAATTCCTATACATGTGCATATCTTGGGTGCTTTACTCCCCATTTACATTTCTATCCTTGGGGTGCTTTATTCCCCATTTACCCCCTCTATCTTGGGTGCTTTACTCCCCCATTTACATTTCTAGCTTGGGTGCCTTTACTCCCTATTTACATGGTCTATCTTGGGTGCTTTACTACTCCCCATTTACCTTCTATCCTTGGGTGTTTTATCCCCCCATGTACCTTTTATCCCGGGTGTTTTATTCCCCGTTTACCAGATATTCCTGGGTTTACCTAACATCATGGTGTTTTTACCCCCATTTACTTTTTTTCCCTGAGGTCGTGTTTTACTCGCCGTCTTACCTTGTGGGAAAAATTTATTGTACTTGGCATCATGGGTGTTTTATCCCCATTTGCGTTTTTTCTCCTGGGCTCGTGTTTTACCCCGCGTCTTACCTTGCGGACAATTTCTAATTTACTTGGCACCTATCAACAATTCTGTGTCGTGTCTATCCGACGTTCTTCCAGATATGACCATGTCTTCTTCCCTAGTGCAATTCCCTCGATGGGTCGTCCCCCTGTGACGTTGTTTCGTCTGTATCCGTGCATTTGTCATTTTTCATCATACGCATCATATCAGATTCATATCATATTTAGCATTATAGTTCGTTTTGTTTTGTCCCATATCATTGCATAGCACTTGCGTTTAAAGGCAAAATTTTCGGTTATCTGTATTTAAATCCCTCCACCATGATTTCTCGAGTCTCCGTTGCTCAAATCACCCGGTGAAGTTATTTAAATAGGGGCAACTGTAATACCCCAAATTTTGCCCTAAGATTTGTCGTCGCATTTCAATTGCATTTTTATTGCATTTAATCAATTACTAACAAATTTGTGTAGTCGTTTGACTTTTTGAGGTAAATATCATATGGCAATGCATTTTTTTTTCTAAAAAGTAAAAATGGCACAATTGGCAAGAGGACATGTGTAAGGAGTTGTGAGTGTGAGAGGTTGAGAGTTCGAATCTCACCTTAGTCACTTTTTGTTTTTTTATTATTTCTTACTCTAATTGTTTCTATCTCTCATTAAAAAATAACAAAAATAGTTTTTTATTATTATTTAATTATTATTTTCTTATTTTAATTAAATCATTTTTAAAATTTTTTTTTTTTTTTACTTTTTTTCTAAATTATTCATAAAAATATCCAAAAAAATCATAAAATAAAAAAATATTAGAAAAATTTTGTTCTTTTTATAATATTTTTGATTTTAGGAATCAATAGGATTATTAGTTTTTATTTTAAGTTTATTTTAAATTATTTAAATTTTATTTCTTTTCTTAACTAATTATTTAGTTTGGGCTTTAAAATGGGCTTTAGGGACATTATTGACAATATGGTGTTAACCCTAATTTGTTCCCTGTATTATACATGTTGTTGCCTTGTTGAAAAAGGGGAGAATGAAAAAAACCTAAGAGGAGTGAGTGTCGTTTACCGTTATTTCTTTTTCTTCATCTATTACTGTTGTTTCTTTTTCTTCATCGTTTACCGTTATTTCTTTTCCTTCATCTATTACTGTTGTTTCTTTTTCTTCATCTTTTACCGTTATTTCTTTTCTTCATCTATTACCGTTATTTCTTTTTCTTATATCTATTACTGTTACATTTCTATATTTATAATTTTTAAATTGTTAGAGTTTATATATATATATATAAGATTAATTTTTGATCGAATTATATCGATACGATGTTTGCACATTTGTGTGGCATGACGCGTGACATTTGTGTTAGTTCGATCTGGTTGCGATGATCGCATTTTTGTGTGAGCAATAATACTGTTTTTTTGCTTAATTTCTTTTTCTTTGCGATAAATTTTGTTTCGTCCGATTTAGATCTGGTTGCGATGAGCGCATTTCTGCGTTAGCAACATTGTTGGGTTATTTGGCACATTTAAAATTCATTATTGCTTTATATTATTATTATTATTATTCATTATTATTATTATTATTATTATTATTATTATTATTATTATTATTATTATTATTATTATTATTATTATTAGTATTAGTATTATTATTATCATTATTTATTATTATTATCATTATTATTATTATTATTATTACTATTATTATTATTATTATTATTATTGTTATCATTAATTTATTAAATCTTGTTATAATATAAAAATCTGTTTTTTAAAATAAATAACATTAACATCTTTTCCAAATTAATATGAAAACCTATTATTTTTAAGAAAAACTTTTTTTTAGATAAATTTAAAATAATAACTAAAATCTTTTTTAAAATAATAACTAGAACCGTTTTTTTAAAAAAAATATATAATAATAACATTAAACCTTTTTTTTTTAAATAAAACCTTTTTGTTAGATAATTAAATTAAGACTATTTTTGAAAAGTTTTTTTTAATAATATTAAAACCTCTTTTTTAACTTAAATCAAAAGCTTTTTTTATATATCACAAATAAACAACAAAGAATATCTATAACTTTCGCACTTCCGTTTCATAACCCGCCTGATTACTGTGTGACTCTGTCTACTAACCTTGTGTATTCAATGTGCAGCTTGTTACGTTGCTATTAGTTATTTTAATGTGTTTTTCAATTCAAGTTGTATATAATTGTATCCGTTTCTCATTTGTAACCTCGCGAACCAACAATCGCGTTTACTTTCTGCATTTTATTTCCGTTTGCATGATTTAAATTTTTCACACTTTCATCACTATTACTTCTGTCACATCACATCTCCGAAGGATTAGGTCTAGCCGTTTGGCCGCCATGCCAATAGTCCTCAAACCCTCAAATTTCACACATTCAATTTCAAACCCTCAAAACTACAAACTACAAACCCTAATTTTCACAAATGCCTAGCCGCAGGCAAAATTACCATGTTACCCCTAGCATTAGGTCAAAGAGCCGCCGCGCTCATTTTAGGGTTTCCCGCCGTGGAATCCCTAATTTAACCCTAATTACAATTTAACAATTCATAACGTAGAGATCGGAGTTTAAGACTCCATGTAAGCGTGTCCTTAAGATGCGTTTATTCCCCTTGAGACCTTGACCACAGTCGAGTGTTCTTTAACCTCCCTTTTGAGGGGAACTACAGTTACTCTGATTCCATTCCCGTAAGGATATGTAGGCACAAGATGCGATGTCTTGCCGAGTAAACTTAGAATTAACCCCAAGGTCTTTTAATTTTCAATCCTTTGTATATACCCTAAAGCAAAATAATTAATGAAATAAATTAAAAAAAATAAACAAAAGGTTCCCGTAGAGTACTACGGAAGTTTAGGGTGCTAATACCTTCCCTAAATTTAACCAACCCCCGAACCTTAGATCTCTCCCTTTTAGGTTTTTCCTTTCTTTAACCTTTCCTTCGGATAAATCAAAGACCGGTTGTAAATGAATTAAGATTCAAGTTAATCAATAGCTTGACATCCAAATTTCACCGCAACAATATGCTTATATGATTTGCGGTAAATGAAACATAATGTATATGTGATTGTTAGGAGAAGTGTGCATATGCATATATATATATATATATATATATATATATATATATATATATATATATATATATATATATATATATATATATATATATATATATATATATATATATATATATATATATATATATATATATATATATATATATATATATATATATATATATATATATATATATATATATATATATATATATATATATATATATATATATATATATATATATATATATATATATATATATATATATATATATATATATATACATATATATGATATGTTGATGTGGGAGTGGTGAGTGTGTGAATTGATTGAGAAATGTGGCATATATGTATTTTATGATTGTTTATATACGTAATTATATGCATTGTTATTATGGTAAAATTTCTCACCCTTCTGCTGTTTTATGATGCTCTATGAGGCATTGCAGATTAGGATTGCTGGAGGTGTATTTTGAAGTATAGCTCCTTTTCTCTTGAGTCGGTTGCTCTGATGTGTAACGTCGGGTAGCTAGGCTTGTAGAGTATCTTCGTGATACATATATATATATATATATATATATATATATATATATATATATATATATATATATATATATATATATATATATATATATATATATATATATATATATATATATATATATATATATATATATATATATATATATATATATATATATATATATATATATGTATGTATATATATGTATTAGTTGATGATGTTTGGTAAACTGTGATTGATGTTATGAACAACCTAATGACGTGTATTTGTATTTTATCATGTCTTAAGTAATTCAATGTTTTAGTCTTCCGCTTTAACAGAAAACATGAATATGCTTATTTTAAGAACTATGCATTTATTCCTTTTAGTTGAGATTTACCCCTTTTGAATTATTTCTTTATAAACATTAATATTCATGTGGTCGTTTCTTGGGTAATGTGACGCACTTCTTTTATACCATGAAATAAATATACTCTGATGGAATTTTTAATTCGTGCCTAAATGATTTAATTGTGTTATTTGGGGGTATAGAAAGGGGGTGTTACATTCTTTGCCTCTTATGTTCCTCATAGATATCTGGCATATGTTGACGTTGTAGAAAATCTTCTGGAAGTAGAACTCCTTGCTCCAGACATGAACCAACAAACTTGATCAGAACTTCCTTTGGTTCTTCAGCAAAGAAGTTTGGAAAATCTTCTAGAGGAATTCTCCATTGGCTTACTTCTGTTGTATTGATCTTGTCAGGTACAGAAGTAAGTTCATCTATGACTTTCATCCTCTGGAGACTTTTGTTGTTCAGAGGTTTGCCTATGACAAAATCAAGTTCTTCTGTTACACCAGCTTCATGCAGATGTGCCACCAGGCCATTCTCAGTCAGAATGTCTAAGACTAATCTTCCATAAGGAATCAAATTTCTGACTTTGTTGTGTTTAGTCTTCATGTCTTCTCTAGACATCTTGATGTGGTTCCACAGATGAGAGAAGAGCAGATGAGGCAGATCCACTTTTGTGCTCTGACTTAGACAGAACATAAAGTACATTTGTTCTTTGTTGACGTAGTCAGGAGAGTTTGTGGACTTCCTGTGATGGATGCAACCCATGAAGATTTTAGCCCAGATCTTGTAATTTGGCTTTAGATCTTTGAACTTGTTAGAAGCTTGTCCAGATGACATTACTTCCTCATACACTTCTTCCATGTCAACACGCCCAGCTGGCAAATGAGAAACTCCATCAGTTTCTTCATATCCAATCAGCTTCCTAATCAGATCCTCAGTGATGATAATTTCTTTACCCAGAACAGAAGAGATTATGAACTTGGGGCAAACAGAAGCATGAATCTAAAATTCTTTTATCAAATGGGGATAAACTGGTCCACCCAATCTATCAAAGTATTTGGTCCATCCTTGGGCATCAACAATAGACCTTAAATCAAAACCATTGTCAGCCATGGACTCAAAATCCACCATAGATTCACACAATACTTAAAGTTCTTTAACTGGTGTGAGAAGTGTTCTAACTGGTTCCTTGAATGGGACAGCACCCATGTTGGAGGATGACACAGCAACCATTGTAGATTGGAACTGAGCAGACATTGATGAAGAAGTAGCCATGGATGTTCTTGAAGATATAGGGTTATTGAGATGTTTGGGTTTGGTGGAGAAGATGAACAAATGAAGCAAACAGAAATGCATAAACAAGTGTTCGTGAGAGTGAAAAGTGTGAAATGTGTTGAGTTGTAGCATTTATATAAAAAAAATTAGGGCACAAAAAGGTCACATGATCAGCACGTTTACACGTAGCATTTAATTGCATTTAATAAAAAGAATATAATCATTTCAAGCATTAATGATTCTGACAATTTGGGGGGGGGGGGAACGAGAAACCAAATATTTAAACAGTACCTCAAACGTCTTTTCAGTATTGTGCACTCCATCTTTTCAGATTCTGAGTTACACGTGTTTGCTTGCATGTGCTTCTGAAAACTCTTTGAGAAATGAAACGTTAGCCAACGTTCAGATCCTCTGAGATTTGTTAGTTCAGATACACACAGAAATAATAATTCAAGAAATTAAATAAATGACAGATGAAATACTTTAGAGTTTAAACATTTTGCATCTGAGAAAGTTGCTTCTGATAAATATTATTCTGGACAAAATTCCATACCAATATCTTTCAGAATAAACTTGAACCTATCTTCAGCAAGGGGTTTTGTAAAGATATCAGCCCATTGATGGTCTGTATCAATAAAGTCTAAGTTGATAATACCCTTCTGAACATAGTCTCTAATGAAGTGATGTTTAATTTCTATATGCTTAGCCTTAGAGTGTAAAATAGGATTTTTAGATAACCATATAGCAGAAGTATTATCACATAATATAGAAATATTACTCTCAAAGATCTGATAGTCTTCTAGATGACTTTTCATCCAGAGCATCTGTGTGCTACATCCAGTAGCAGCAATGTATTCTACTTCTGTAGTTGACAATGCAATTGTAGGTTGCTTCTTGCTGTACCAGGAGATTAAATTTCTTCCCAAAAACTGACAGCTTCCAGAAGTACTCTTTCTTTCAACTCTGTCTCCAGCGTAATCAACATCACAGAATCCAACTAATTTAAGTTCATCAGATTTTCTGTAACACAAACCCATATTAGAAGTACCTTTCAGATACCTTAGAATCCTCTTAACAGTTGTTAAGTGTGATTCTCTAGGATCTGATTGGAATCTTGCACACAAGCATACACTGAATAGAATGTCAGGTCTAGAAGCAGTTAAGTACAGAAGAGAGCCAATCATACCTCTGTAGAGTTTCTGATCTACTTTCTTACTTACCTCTTCCTTACCCAGAGTGCTTGTTGGATGCATTAGAGTCTTTGCCAACTTACTATCAGTCATGTTGAACTTCTTCAGAAGTTCTTTTATATATTTAGTCTGATGAATGTAAGTGCATTCTGGAGTTTGGTTGACTTGAATTCCCAGAAAGAATCTAAGTTCTCCCATCATGCTCATCTCAAATTCAGCCTGCATAGAAAGAGCAAACTCCTTTCCCAGCGTAATATTGGTAGATCCCAATATAATATCATCCACGTAAATTTGACAAATTAGCAAATCTTTCTTAAATGATTTACAGAAGAGAGTTGTGTCCACTTTGCCTCTGATAAAATTCTTTTCCAGAAGAAAATTACTCAATCTCTCATACCAAGCTCTGGGAGCTTGTTTTAGACCATAGAGTGATTTTTTAAGTTTAAAAACATGTTCTGGAAGTCTTTCATTTTCAAAACCAGGAGGTTGATGAACATATACTTCCTCTTCTATAATACCATTTAAGAAGGCACTCTTAACATTTATCTGATATAGAGTGATGTTATTTTGTGCAGCAAAAGAAATGAGTAAACGGATAGACTCTAACCTGGCCATAGGAGCATAAGTCTCTGTGTAGTCAATTCCTTCTTGCTGGCTATAACCTTGAGCAACAAGCCTTGCTTTGTTTCTTACAACTTCTCCTTTTTCATTCAACTTGTTTCTGAAGACCCATTTAGTTCCAATGATGTTGAATCCTTTTGGTCTTGGAACCGAATCCCAAACGTCATTTCTTGTGAATTGATTGAGCTCCTCTTGCATGGAAATTATCCAGTCATTGTCTTGCAGAGCTTCATCCACAGAAGTTGGTTCAATAACTGACACTAAACCAAATAATGAAGCTTCAGATGATCTGAGGTAGGATCTTGTTCTTATAGGGCCATCCTTCTTTCCAATGATCATTTCTTCTGGATGGGAAGACTTGATTCTGGATGATCTTTTAACATTTGATTCTTCAGAAATATTCAAGTTGTTCATTTGAGTAGCCAAAGGAGTTGCATCTGGCGTTGCTTCTGGCTCTTTCACTTTAGCTTTATCTGCCTCTGAATCTTCAGAGTCTGTGAGAATTACTTCTCTATCTGCAGAACTTTCAAACTGCTTTGGCTTTTGAATGCCAAGCTTATCATCAAATCTAACATGAATTGATTCTTCTACAATCTATGTCTTAGTATTGTATACTATGTAGTCTTTAGAGCGTTCAGAATATCCAAGCATGAAACACTTCATTGCCAATAGTACCAGAGCCAATTATCTTGCCCTTCTCATTCCCTCCAAACTTGACGTCCCCTCCTGATCTAAGTTCCAGGCTTTGGAACACAGACCTTTCTCCTGTCATGTGACGTGAGTAGCCAGAGTCCAGGTACCATGATTGGTGTCTTGACTGCGCTGCTAAAGATGTCTGCAACATATATTATTTTGTCCTTAGGTACCCAGATCTTTTTGGGTCCTTTTAGGTTAGTTGCCTTAAAGTTTTGTCTGAACTTCTGTCTTTTTACAACAGGTTTGTTCTGACGTACTTTAGGTTTAAACACAGGAATGTTCTGATCAGAACTAGTGTGTTTAATATCATTAAGGTGACCAAACTTAAAATGAGTATATAAAGGAGTATGCTTAATGATGAGTTTATCAACAGGCGTTGGATTTAAATCCTTTCCAGAGGAAGATTCATATCCAATTCCCTTCCTATTGTTTATGCTAACACCATAGATCAGTGAAGCCATCTTGCTTCTATCTATGCTTCTTGACAGAAACTTCTGAAAACTATAGTCATATTCTTCTAAAATGTTTTTAGAATTTGACTTAATTTCAGATTCAGAATCTTGTTGAGCTTTTTCAAAATCATTTTTCAATTTAAGATTTTCTGCTTTAAGCTCAGCCATTTCAGATTCAAGCTTATTACTCTCAAATGAAATATGCTTTAAAAGCTTATTGTATTTGATTTTAATTTTGCTATAGTTTTCAAGGACTTCTGATAAACTCTCAGCAAGTTCAGATCTGGTGAGTTCAGAAAATACCTCCTCAGAGTCTAATTCTGATTCTGATCCAGATGATTCTGCATGGTCTTCTACATCAGCCATGAGTGCCATGTTTGCACATTCTTCATCTGAGTTTGATGAAGATTCAGATGCATCTGAATCATCTCAGGTTGCCATCAGAACTTTCTTTTTATGCTCAGGCTTCCTTCTTGGCTTCTCCTTCTGAAGCTTTGGGCATTCATTCTTGTAGTGTCCAGGTTCCTTGCATTCATAGAAGACAACCTCCTTCTTTCCAGATCTTCTATGTCCAGAAGACTCTTTGCGTTGATCTGGTTTCCTGAAGTTCTTGAACTTCCTCTGTTTATGCTTCCAGAGTTTGTTGATCCTTCTGGACAACAGGGATAATTCATCTTCTTCTTCAGAAGAAGACTCTTCAAAAATTTCTTCTAAAACCTGCAACGCTTTAACATATTTGTTAGACTTCAAAGCAACTGACTTACCTTTCTTTTGAGGCTCGTCTTCTTCAAGTTCAATCTCATGGCTCCTCAAAGAGATGATCAATTCTTCCAGTGTGATCTTGTTCAGATCCTTTGCTAGTTTCAGAGCAGTGACCATTGGTCTCCATCTGATTGGCAAACTTCTGATGATCTTCTTTACATGATCAGCAGTGGAGTAGCCTTTGTCCAGCACTTTTAATCCAGTTGTGAGGATCTGGAATCTAGAGAACATAGCTTTTATAGATTCAGATTCTTCCATTTTAAAGGCTTCATATTTCTGGATCAGCGCCAGAGCCTTGGTCTCTTTTACTTGTGAGTTCCCTTCATGAGTCATTTTCAAAGACTCAAACAAATCAAATGTTGTTTCTCTGTTGGTAATCTTCTCATACTCAGTATGAGATATATCATTTAATAAGATTGTTCTTGCTTTGTGATGAATTCTGAACTCCTTCTTCTGAGCTTCAGTCATAGATTTTCTATCAATTTTCTTGCCATCCCCATCAGTGGGGTGAACATAACCATCAATGACTAAGTCCCAAAGATCAACATCATATCCAAGAAAGAAACTCTCTATTCTGTCTTTCCAATAGTCAAACTTCTCCCCATCAAACATAGGGGGTTTTGTGCTGATTCTATCCCTGTCTTCATATCTGTTGCTGTTTAATATTGAAGCTTCAACCATCATATATCAACCAAAAATATATATCAAGAGTTTTCTCAATTGGATCTTTTCTGTTCACGGTGAAGTGAGAGCACTAACAGAACCGGAGCTTTGATGCCAACTGAAGGTGAGAAAAACACTTAGAAGGGGGGGGGGGGTTGAATAAGGGTTTATAAAATATTATGGCAATAAAAACACAATGATTTTTATCCTGGTTCGTTGAACTCAACTAATCCAGTCCACCCTATCAAGAGTGATTTGCCTTTCTCCACAAGGACTTAATCCACTATAGTTAAACTTGATTACAGTGTAACTCACTAAGACAACTGTCTTAGTCTTCTCAAGAACTACTAATCACAACTTGATCTTCTTAAGGAAACTTTACAAATAAATGTAAAACTAACAAGTGTGTATGAAGATTGCTTCTAAAAAGCTTTAATCACAACTGTGATATTTTACACAAGTATTAAGAACTAAGAATAAAAATATTCAGCTTTAGAATATGAACGTTTGTATGAGAGTTGTGAATAATATCAAGGATTTGTCAAAACGTCAACTTTGAAGTGTTGTTGAAGACATTCTTATATAGTGCTGAAAGTCCCATGCTTGAAGATCGTGCATAGTAGAATAGCTGTAGCCTTTTGTCTTCTAATGACTTTTCCTTTCTCAGAAGAGGAATGTTCAAATAAATGCCTTTTGCCTGAATTCTTGTGTCTATCACAAATAAGGAAAGAGTCATTCAGATAAGGACAAGGAATATACCAACGGATATATTTTGAATAACATCTTCTTCAACAAGCTTCTTTCTCAAAGTTATCACATCAGAGTCTTGATGATTGATAACGAGAAAACGCATCGATTATATCGCTAGATTTCACTGACGTTTTATCGCGCATTCACTGTTTTAACGCTCGATTTCTCGAGTTTTTCTTACTATTTTGCAGGTACATCGTTATGAGAGGCTGAATCATGAATTAAGAAGAAAAGAACAAAGAAACCACAAGAAATGAAGCAAGACAGAAGCCTGCATAAACTCTGCATAATTTGTTACGGCCACGGTCGTTACAAGGGTGTCACGACCGTGACACCTTACTTTGGGCCATCACGACCGTGAGGAAGTAGTCATGACCGTGACACTTGAAATCATCAAACAACGAGCCTGAAGACCTTGTCACGCCCGTGACAAGGATATAACTTGATTTTGACTCAGACTACGTCAAGCCACCACTGAAGACCACTCCTCCTAGTAATTCTCCTCAAGGCAGCACGTGAGGACGACTTCTCCCATTTTCTGCTACCACTTTCCAACATTTTCTCAACCACTCCAGCAAAGCCCAAGAAGCAAAAAACCAAGGCACCAGCCCATTGGAAGCTCTATAAATAGGACCAGCTCAGGAGAACTCAGGACAGACTTCATTATCCAAATTTCCTGCGGAAGCTCTGCCGAATTACCTTACCACCAGAATTATTATTCCAGCATTATTTTGTTTCCTGTCTTATTTTATTTGTATCCAAACCAACCGTGTAACAATTTCCAACATTAGGGAATTGTTATACTTTTATTTGTTTCCAGCCTTCTGCATTCGTTTTAATTTTTATTTCCGCCTACTCCAAGCCTTTCGGTCTGTGGAAGAAGGAGTCTACTCAGATATTTGTTAATCAGGTTTTTCAATTATTGCAATTTAATTTATTTATAATGTCTATTTATTTTTCTGCCATTAGTAAGTCAATATTTAACTCTGAGTCTGATTTAACCTCGATGAGTAGCTAAATACCTTAGGGCGGTATGTAGTTATAACCAACTTAACCGGTAAAATATAACCATGGGCTAAAATAATTAATCGCTTAACATTCTGGCTGATGCTTTTTAATTGAATTCGACCTTTTCGTTACGAGAGTAAGAAAAGGGTATTAGGTTGGGTCAAGACCACGAGAGTGTGAGATTTTAACCAGATAGCTAAAGTTAGGCATTTAAATTAAATACAGCGAGAGCGCTTTAAGATAAATTAGAATTATTTAGTTTCCAAAAATTACCTCTAAACACTTATGGGCTAGCGAGAGCAGGCATAGGGCTTTAGGGATAAGATCTGATTCAAGACCACGAGAGTGTGAGTTGAGGGTATTCAAACTAGTAATCTCTACCGAATAGATTAAGTGAACATCTTTATAAGCCTAGGTTAGATTGACCCACCTAAGTTAGTATAATTACATACCGACCGTTTTAGTATTATTTTATTAAAAACTTGAATTTAATTCCGCCTTCAATAGTCTTAGAAAACCAACAACAATCGTGACAACTATTCGCCTTAGCTAAACTAGAAGTTCATCTAGCACTAAGTAACGATAGAATCCCTGTGGATCGATAATCTTAAATATTACTTCGATAGGCTGTGCACTTGCAGTAAGATACCGCTAGACGCATAAGTAGACACGTCTTTAGCCCATCAAGTTTTTGGCGCCGTTGCCGGGGATTCCTTAATTTAGTTACTAGTGCACTTAGGTAGCATTGTCTAGACTAAGGTATCAACTATTTAATTTAATCTAATCTCCGAGTGTATGCCACGTACTCGCTCCAAAAGCGAAGACTTGCAACCTCTAATCCCTGAATCGGAACGCTTCTTACACGTAAGAAGACGTATACTCGATTTCGAAAATAATTCCAACATTCCAGATCTTCAATTAGATCCGCCTGAACCAGTCGTAAAATCAGAAAACGCAGGAATGGCTGAAGAACAAACTCATCCACTCAAGTATTACGCTAATCCTTCGCAAGGTGAACCGCATTCAAGCATTGCAGCACCGGCTATCAACCGAAATGATTTCGAACTAAAACCATCATTGATATCAGCCGTGCAACAAAATCAATTTGCCGGAAATCCTACCGAGGATCCGAATCTTCATCTTTCGATCTTTGTGCAATATGCGGATACCGTAAAGGCCAATGGAGTTACCCAAGAAGCTATTAGACTACGTTTATTTCCTTTTTCGCTTCGAGACAGAGCAAGAGCATGGCTTCAATCTCTGCCTTCGAACTCAGTAACTACATGGGAACAACTTAAGAGAGTTTTCTTGAACAGGTATTTTCCACCTAGCAAGACAGCTATGCTGAGAGCTCAGATCAACGGATTTAAGCAAAGAGAAAGTGAATCATTATTCGAAGCTTGGGAACGCTATAAGGATCTACTTAGGCTTTGTCCACATCATGGATTAGTAGAATGGATGGTCATCCATACCTTCTATAATGGACTCTTGTACAATACAAGAATGACAATTGACGCTGCCGCGGGTGGTGCATTGATGGACAAAGAATATAATGATGCCTATGCACTTATCGAAAGTATGGCTCAGAATCATTACCTTTGGGGAAGCGAGAGAGTCGCAACTGAGAAACCAACAAAGGGAGGTATGTACGAAGTAAGTAGTATGGACCAAGTCAATGCGAAGTTTGACCAACTAAGTCAAAAGATCGACAACTTGGCCATAACACCTGCAGCCACCGTGGCTGCAGTAACACCTAACTGTGAGTTATGTGGAGTCCCAGGACACGAAGTCTCTGATTGTCAACTATTGGCAGGAACTCCCACTGATCAAGTGAATTATGCTCAAGGAAACCCTTACTCAAACACATACAACCCAGGTTGGAAGAATCATCCGAATTTCTCCTATAAGAATAACAATGCTTATTACGCACCAGGTCAAGCACCAGCTACATCACCAGGATATCAAAAGACTGCTCCTAATATCCCTAGAAAATCGAACCTTGAATTGATGATGGAGAGCTTCATAGCTAGCCAATCTCAGACAAACAAGGACTTCTTAAACCAAAACATTCACACTAGTGAGCAGATTAAACAATTAGTGAGCAAAGTAGATGCATTAGCTACACATAACAAAATGCTTGAAACTCAGATTTCACAAGTAGCTCAACAACAAGCACCTACTGCTGCACCAGCTGGAGTATTCCCTGGACAACCTCAACCTAATCCGAAAGGACATGCTAACGCTGTAATATTAAGAAGTGGCAAGGAACTTGACGGACCTACCGATCCAAGACTCGACAATCCAGCCATGTACCAAAAACCAGATAAACCGACTGAAGTGGTGAATGATCCAGAAGAAAAGGAAGATGAAAGTCAAGAGGTAGTGGAGAAAGAACAACCTTATGTGCCTCCACCACCCTATAAACCACCAATTCCGTACCCTCAAAGATTAATAAGTTCCAAGACGACGGGTCAATTTAAGAAATTTGTCGAACTTCTGAAACAGTTGAATATTACTATTCCATTTACAGAAGCAATTACCCAAATACCCTCGTATGCCAAGTTCTTAAAAGAAATCTTATCCAATAAGAAAAAGATAGAGGATAACGGAACAGTTACACTTACTGCCGAGTGTAGCGCCATAATTCAAAATAATATGCCTCCTAAGCTAAAAGATCCAGGAAGTTTCTCTATACCCTGTGTAATAGGAAAATTCGTCATTGACAAAGCTCTATGCGATTTAGGAGCCAGTATCAGTGTTATGCCCTTAACGATTTGCAAAAGGCTAGACATGGGAGACCTAAGACCAACTAAAATGTCTGTTCAACTAGCCGATCGCTCTGTTAAATATCCTGTAGGCATACTAGAAAACGTCCCAGTACGTATAGGACAATTCTACATTCCTACTGATTTTATAATCATGGACATCTCTGAAGACTCCACTACACCTATCATACTAGGAAGACCATTCTTAGCTACCGCCGGAGCTATAATAGACGTAAAAAGAGGAAAGCTAACCTTTGAAGTAGGTGAAGAGAAAGTCGAATTTGTCTTAACGCAATTCTTACAATCACCAGCTATAGAGGATACTTGCTATCTAATGGACGTAATTGACGAATGTGTAAGAGAAATGGAACTGGAAGAGACCACTTATTCTGAAATAATGAAAATTCAAATCCCTCCAATTCTCGAAGATGATAATTGGCAAAGGCCGTATCAGGATGATAGTCTAAGCGAAAGTTTAGCACTTACACCGGATCCCATGCCAAGTAAAGATAAACCTACATTAGGATTAAAAACTTTACCTAATAACCTAAGGTACGAATTCTTAGACGTTGAATGTAAAAGACCAGTTATAGTGAATTCCAGTTTAGGAACCATAGAAACAAAGAAACTTTTAGATGTCTTGAAGAAATATCCAACTGCATTAGGATATAACATAACTGATCTCAAAGGAATATGTCCTTCAGTTTGCATGCATCACATTCTGCTAGAAGAAGATTGCAGAACCTCCAGAGAGTCTCAAAGAAGAATAAACCCAACCCTTAGCACTGTAGTAAAGGAAGAAGTCAAGAAATTATTAGATGCCGGGATAATATATCCAATCTCTGATAGTGAATGGGTTAGTCCAATACATGTAGTGCCAAAGAAAGGAGGTATCACTGTTGTGAAAAACGCTCAAGGCGAATCGATATCGCAAAGAGTAGTGACGGGATATAGAGTGTGCATAGATTATCGTAAACTAAACAAAGCCACTCGGAAAGATCATTTCCCACTACCTTTCATAGATCAAATGTTAGAACGATTAGCCAAGCATTCTTACTTCTGTTATCTTGACGGTTACTCAGGATTTTTCCAAATCCCTATCCATCCTGATGATCAAGAGAAGACTACATTCACATGTCCTTATGGAACATTCGCTTACAGGCGAATGCCCTTTGGATTGTGCAACGCTCCTGCAACCTTTCAAAGATGTATGATGTCAATCTTCGCAGATTTTATAGATAACATCATGGAAGTGTTCATGGATGACTTCTCTGTATGCGGGCAAAGCTTTGAAGGATGTTTATCGAACTTGGAAATGGTGTTAGAAAGATGTGTAAAAGTGAATCTCGTGCTTAACTGGGAGAAATGTCATTTTATGGTCAACGAAGGAATAGTATTAGGTCATGTAATATCAGATAAGGGAATTGAAGTCGATAAAGCTAAGATTGAAGTAATAAAAGATCTTCAACCTCCTAAAACCGTTCGAGAAATACGAAGCTTTTTAGGACACGCCGGTTTTTACCGACGATTCATCAAAGATTTCTCGAAAATTACTAAACCTCTTACCGGTTTATTAATGAAAGACGCTGAGTTCACATTCAATGAAGATTGTCTTAAAGCATTCGAAACTCTAAAAACAGCCCTCATCACCGCACCAATCATGCAACCCCCTGACTGGAGATTACCTTTTGAAATCATGTGCGATGCGAGTGACTATGCTGTGGGCGCAGTCCTGGGTCAGAGAAAAGAAAAGAAACTCCATGCAATTTACTATGCCAGTAGAACCTTGGATTCTGCCCAGATGAACTACGCCACTACAGAAAAAGAATTGCTAGCAGTTGTCTTTGCGCTTGACAAATTCCGCTCTTACCTAGTTGGAGCGAAAATAATCATTTACACAGACCACGCTGCTATCCGATATCTATTAACTAAGAAGGATGCTAAGCCAAGACTCTTAAGATGGATTTTACTCTTACAAGAGTTTGATCTGGAAATAAAAGATAAAAAAGGTACTGAAAACGTCGTAGCGGACCATTTATCTAGAATAGAAGGTATTAAACCTGAACAAGTGCCGATTAACGATGATTTTCCGTATGAACAGCTGATAGCACAGATAGGAAGCGACCTAGCGCAGTTAGATATAAATGAACCAGAACCCGTGGAAATAATACAGACAACTGTAGGACTGCCATGGTACGCTGACATTGTCAACTACCTAGCCGCAGGAGCTCTTCCACCCGATCTAACCTATCAGCAGAAAAAGAAGTTCTTTCATAACCTGAAACAGTACTACTGGGATGAACCATTATTGTTCAAAAGAGGACCAGATGGAATCTTTCGCCGATGTATTCCCGAAGAAGAAATAGAAGATGTCATTGCCCAATGTCATTCATCTCCTTATGGTGGACATGCGAGCACTTCCAAGACCTGTGCAAAAATCTTGCAAGCCGGCTTATACTGGCCTAATCTATGGAAGGATGTCCATATCGCGGTTATAAGTTGCGATCGGTGTCAACGCACCGGCAATATTTCAAGAAGAGATGAAATGCCCCAAAAGGGAATTTTGGAAGTAGAAATCTTCGACGTCTGGGGAATAGATTTCATGGGACCATTCCCATCATCTTTCGGTAATAATTACATACTCGTAGCTGTTGATTATGTCTCGAAATGGATTGAAGCCATAGCTTCTCCTACAAACGATGCACGAGTAGTAATAAGGCTTTTCAAAAACATAATCTTTCCTAGATTTGGTGTACCTCGACTCGTCATAAGTGACGGTGGCTCACACTTCATTTCAAAAATCTTTGACAAATTACTATCTAAGTATGGAGTGAGACACCGTGTGGCTACACCATATCACCCACAAACAAGTGGACAGGTCGAAGTCTCAAACAGAGAGATTAAACAAATCTTAGAAAAGACTGTCGCCATATCTCGGAAAGATTGGTCATCTAAACTTAATGAAGCTCTATGGGCTTATAGGACCGCTTACAAGACTCCCATAGGTACTACACCTTTCAAACTAGTTTATGGAAAATCTTGTCACCTCCCAGTAGAACTAGAACACAAGGCTTATTGGGCGATAAGAACTCTCAATATGAACTATAATGCTGCAGGAGAAAAGTGAATCCTAGACATTAACGAATTAGAAGAATTAAGGTTAGATGCATATGAAAATGCTAAGCTATATAAGGAAAGAACCAAGTGATGGCATGATAAACTCCTATCTAAGAAAGAATTCAGTGTGGGAGACGTTGTACTCCTCTTTAATTCAAGACTTAGGCTCTTTCCTGGAAAATTAAAGTCTAGATGGTCAGGACCCTTTGATATAACTAAAGTATTCCCAAGTGGAGAAATAGAAATCAAGGGTAGGAACAATGAACCATTCATTGTAAACGGACAGCGCCTAAAACATTATCATAAAGTCGAAAATAGAGACTATACGAATGATCTAAAACTTTTGAAATTGTCCACTAATTCCCCTGATTAGTCTAAACCTCAGCGTTACGTCAGGCTTTTGACAATAAAAACAGCGCTTAGTGGGAGGCAACCCATTCACTTATTTACCTTTTTTAAACTATTCTTTTCTTTTTGAGCATTTTTAATTATCGTTATTACTATTTGTTTAAATTGTTTTGTTAGTTTTATTCTACATTACTATTATCGCCATTACATTTTAGCATTTCATTTTCTTATTTTTTTTTATCCTAAATCACTTTTTACAGATTTTCTAAAGTCTTTTCCACTGATTTGTTTCCACCGTATTTTCACTGACCATGGTTAACCAACCTATTAACTATATGGAAACCAAATTTAGAGGTAGGAACCAAAGAATAAAGTTCGAAGAGTTATCACAGAGGCAAATGGATTTGACCCTGTACCCAAATGATAGGACTATGGAAACCTTAGGTATACATGATAGTGTCATGTACCTGCTCAACCGACTCGGATGGGAGAATGCAATGATCCAACACAAGTTTGCGACTTACCGTGAGCTCACCCTTGAGTTCCTTAGTTCCCTACTTTACCTACCTGAGCGCGGTTTTGGTTCTAGGAAAGGATTCATTAGTTTCCGCCTATTTGGAATAGAATACGACTTTAACCATAAAGAACTAGCTGACCTGTTAGGATTCCCTAGTGGACCTTTTGCCTTCACTACCACACAGGTAGAATTGATGGATGTGGAGCTAGATTACTTTTGGGGAACTCTGACCGGAAACTACCACCCTGAACCAAATGACATGAACAATGATGAGATCCATAATCCTGCTCTCCGTTACTTCCACAAATTCCTCGCCCATACCTTCTTTGTAAAAGAAGAAAACATTACCGGAGTCTCTAAGGATGAATTATTTATTATGTCATGTTTCAATACTGGACAGTGTGTTAATGGTGTCCCTTTCATGATGCAAACCTTCACCCGCATCCAAGAAGAACCTGAATTACCTATAGTGGTAGGAGGTCTTGTAACCATGATTGCTGATGCCTTAGGACTTAGGTACCAACTGGACAGGTGCACCCGTCTGGGAACCATACGCCTGATGAATCTTAAATTCTGCTTCAACAGACATATCATAAGGAATTTAGGACGCCCACCTTTTGAGTACCTGATCCGGAACAAAGTAGTCACCCTGTTTACATTGCCCAATCATGCTAAAGTAAGTGTTCATAATAAGGATAATTGGCTTTATGAGTTAAACCCACCTGATTATCCAGCCACTCCTGAAACACCTCAGTCTCACAGGATAACAGATGATATAATGACCGCTGTTGAAACTGACCTCGAGACACCTCCTGGATACCATGACATTGACCCAACTGACAAAGTCCATGAAACCCCTGGAGCGAATCACGGAGAGTACGCTAACAACTTGCAGAACATCATGCACACTCTCAATGCCTATCAAACTGACATTAATCTATTCAGAGAAGACATTAAGAGTATGCGATTGGACATCGTGGGATTGACTGACATGGCCTGCGAACAATTCTATCATCTGGACTCCGCCATCGAAGACCTGAAGAAACGCCTTTGAACCGGCTATCAGTGATTTAGTTTATTAATTTTTTTTCTCATTACTTTTTTACCATTATTTTCATTTCCAGTTAAATTTATCTTTCGCAACGATTTCATAACATAATTTGAGTTTATGTAATTTCAGTTTTTCTTTATGCCATGCACTTTTTATTTCAATTAATTCTTCATTTTAGCAGCTTATATAATTTTTCTATTTCTTTTCTATACACTGTGTGACCATATGCTTATGATTACATTATTTTATCTTAGGTTCGTATACTACTGTGTTGCAAACGATATATAATATGATGTGTGTTACTATAAGTGCTACTAAATAAAATAAATTATTATTCATTTATAAATAACGTGAGACAATGTTTCTTTTCTGGGAATTATTCAGCACAACACAGCCTCACGGTCGTCACGCCCCACTTACGATCGTGACATGCTCATTTAGCGTGTCACGACCGTCACGCCTATGTCACGACCGTGACGACCTCTATTACAGAGATCGTGAGAAACATAACTGTTTCTCATCGTGTCCACTCTTCTTCTCCATCCATAACCTACCCAAAACATTACCCACTCATTCCAAAACCGCCATAACCTGTCCTCTACCCCATTAATCCACCATTACCATCAACCCATTCATTTCAACTGTCCCGTATTTAACCCGAACATCAATCTCCCTCATTCTATCAATCTCCCTCATTCTACCACTCTTCTCCCAAAACCTCACAAAATCCTTCCACCCTCACTCTTCACTCTTGCATGTTATGGATTCCATCATTTTTAGAGAAGGAGAAGCCGGAGTAACCCAGCGAGACCGTTTCGTTCGCTTCCAGAACCGTGGTCTGCAACCCACCCGGTACATTGCCACTGACTGTCTGCAAGAACTCGGTATGCTGTCCAGCGTTCAAAGCCTACTGCAGAAGGTCGGCCTGTGGGACCTCTGTCGTCAGCCACAGCCTACTTTCGAACTTCTGACGCTGGAGTTCCTCAGCTCTTACAGCTACATCACCCCTCCCGGTTCTCAGAGTCAGCTTACCGGCAGCGTAACATTCAGACTGCTTGGCCGGGAGTTCAACCTCACACAAACCAGGATTGCCGAGCTGTTAGGTTTCGAGCACGGCACCGAAGCCCACCGTCGCGTGCCCGACAACTTCAGTGAACAAGCATTCACACTGTGGCACGACCTTACCAACACCCGTGCGACCACCTTCCAGAGCCTCAACGCCACACACATCCACAACCCGGCTATCCGCTACTTTCACCGGGTCATCTGCAACACAATCTTTGCTAGAGAGAGCAACCACAAGCTCAACTCAAAGGAGCTTCTGTTTTTATACTGTGCCCTTCATGACGAGCCAATCAACGCTGCCCCCTTTATGCTCTACCACATCCAGGCCATTGTGCACCGAGGCTCATCCCCGTTCTTCATTGGCGGCATTGTCACCACCCTCGCCATTCAGCTGGGGCTTGGTGACGCGCTCGCTGATCTGCCGCACCTCGCCGCCGATTTCCTGACCATGAGCTACTGCCGGTCCGCCCACTTGATCGCGCAGCGAGAGGATGACAGGTACAGCCCTGTTGTCAATGGCACCGTTTTCCACCACATCACTCTGCCGTCCCGCACACGCATCGACCCAGCAAACCGAGCCAACTGGCTCTTTGCCTTACCAGCTGCTGCGGATCACGCCCCGGTACATGATGATCAGCCAGACGCCCCAGTGGACGAGATGCAGGACGCCATGGATGCAGCTGAGCATGTCCAGGACATCCCCGAGACTTCCACCCGACAGCCCCCTGCTCCCGCCGTCACACTTGAGGACGTCCTACTTGCGATTCATCAGCAGAACCTGATGAACGCAGCACTAGAGCGTCAGCAGAAGGCACAGCATGACGCTTTACTCGACACTATTGCTGCCAACCAGGAGGCCACTAATGAGCGGTTTGGAGAACTTTTCGGCGAGCTAGAGGCGCTCCGCATCAGCATTACTGCTACCTCCGGAACCGGCTCTGATCCCGACGCGACTCCCTCCAGACGCCGCTCTCGCACCAGAGGCCGAGCCCGCGATCACCAGCAGCAGTAGTTTGCTTTTATGTTGATTTTCATTTGTAGTCTTGTACTGTATTTGTACCGCAATTATATCACAACATTGAGGACAATGTTTGATATAGTGTGGGAGAGGTACTTTTCATTTCAGTGTACTTTCAATTCCGTTGTATTCCTTTTAGCAAATCAATGAAATGAGCAAATCTGTGCGTTATTTTCTTTAATATCGAGCTTTCCCCGATTATTAAGCCATACCAGAAAATCTTTAATTACTCGCATTACCCGACTTACCACCGAATGGTTCGCAATTACGAAGCCGGGATCGATTAAACAAGACCAATACAATCTTGACATCTTCGACCCCCTGCTTAAGAAATTCCATCCTGATCACCATTGCGAGTGCACCTTTAGCTTCAGTTCAAAAGTAACCCCCAGTAGTTTATACTAGCAGTCAGCACCGTCTGGACACAAACCACGTGGGGAGCCGATGAATATAAGCGTTTGATGCCTAATCAATAATGATCCTTCGTATCTCAATGCAAAATGAAAAGAGATTGCACCAAAGTACACGGTCGCAGATAAGAAACGAGAAATATGAGAAGGACTCCGTTTCGGGTTGGTTCAGAGGTACTGGTTCTGAACTCGGTAGGGCGTGCTACGGCTCGATCCCCCACAACCTCCGCATCGGATAAAACATGAAGGGGTTACCACACTCGTGTACCAGACCCCGTGCTAAAAAAGGATCAAAATCGCTAACCGGCTACTCCACTACGTGCGTGCGAAGGCAAAGGGCTTAATGTGACTGCGCTAGAACGAAACCGGGTGAAATAAGATCGAAAAACTCTAGGTGAAATCGTAATGTGATTGCCGATTGTTTCGCTTGACGGGAAGTCGACGACATAGCTTGTTGCTTATGTCATTAGTGTATCGGTAGTGTTCTATCAAAGTACCGGACTATCCGACAAAACGATCCACCGGACGGTTTGTTATGAGTATGCGTGAATAAAATCTTGTCCGCCGATTTTCAACCGACTATTTGCTTGAGGACAAGCAAAGGTTTAAGTTTGGGGAAGTTTGATAACGAGAAAATGCATCGATTATATCGCTAGATTTCACTGACGTTTTATCGCGCATTCACCGTTTTAACGCTCGATTTCTCGAGTTTTTCTTACTATTTTGCAGGTACATCGTTATGAGAGGCCGAATCATGAATTAAGAAGAAAAGAACAAAGAAACCACAAGAAATGAAGCAAGACAGAAGCCTGCATAAACTCTGCATAATTTGTTACGACCACGGTCGTTACAAGGGTGTCACGACCGTGACACCTTACTTTGGGCCATCACGACCGTGAGGAAGTAGTCACGACCGTGACACTTGAAATCATCAAACAACGAGCGTGAAGACCTTGTCACGCCCGTGACAAGGATATAACTTGATTTTGACTCAGACTACGTCAAGCCACCACTGAAGACCACTCCTCCTAGTAATTCTCCTCAAGGCAGCACGTGAGGACGACTTCTCCCATTTTCTGCTGCCACTTTCCAACATTTTCTCAACCACTCCAGCAAAGCCCAAGAAGCAAAAAACCAAGGCACCAGCCCATTGGAAGCTCTATAAATAGGACCAGCTCAGGAGAACTCAGGACAGACTTCATTATCCAAATTTCCTGCGGAAGCTCTGCCGAATTACCTTACCACCAGAATTATTATTCCAGCATTATTTTGTTTCCTGTCTTATTTTATTTGTATCCAAACCAACCGTGTAACAATTTCCAACATTAGGGAATTGTTATACTTTTATTTGTTTCCAGCCTTCAGCATTCGTTTTAATTTTTATTTCCGCCTACTCCAAGCCTTCCGGTCTGTGGAAGAAGGAGTCTACTCAGATATTTGTTAATCAGGTTTTTCAATTATTGCAATTTAATTTATTTATAATGTCTATTTATTTTTCTGCCATTAGTAAGTCAATATTTAACTCTGAGTCTGATTTAACCTCGATGAGTAGCTAAATACCTTAGGGCGGTATGTAGTTATAACCAACTTAACCGGTAAAATATAACCATGGGCTAAAATAATTAATCGCTTAACATTCTGGCTGATGCTTTTTAATTGAATTCGACCTTTTCGTTACGAGAGTAAGAAAAGGGTATTAGGTTGGGTCAAGACCACGAGAGTGTGAGATTTTAACCAGATAGCTAAAGTTAGGCATTTAAATTAAATACAGCGAGAGCGCTTTAAGATAAATTAGAATTATTTAGTTTCCAAAAATTACCTCTAAACACTTATGGGCTAGCGAGAGCAGGCATAGGGCTTTAGGGATAAGATCTGATTCAAGACCACGAGAGTGTGAGTTGAGGGTATTCAAACTAGTAATCTCTACCGAATAGATTAAGTGAACATCTTTATAAGCCTAGGTTAGATTGACCCACCTAAGTTAGTATAATTACATACCGACCGTTTTAGTATTATTTTATTAAAAACTTGAATTTAATTCCGCCTTCAATAGTCTTAGAAAACCAACAACAATCGTGACAACTATTTGCCTTAGCTAAACTAGACGTTCATCTAGCACTAAGTAACGATAGAATCCCTGTGGATCGATAATCTTAAATATTACTTCGATAGGCTGTTGTTGCACCCTAATTTTTGACCTTAAGATCTCACCTCTGTCCTTTAGTTTTCTTTTATATTTATACTTTTGTTTGCATTTATTACGACTAACTGTTTGATACAGACACAAGCGAAGGGTATTCATTCTCACATCCAAGCATTTCGAGATGTAACCAGTGGATCCTAACCAGGGATATCCCCGTGGAATCTTTGCCTACGTCTCTTTAAGGTCAAAGGAGGTCTCTGTTTTCCAAGCATATTAAAAATACTTCAAGAGCAGAATACCATGGCACTTGATTTAGGCGAACTAAGTGCAAGAAAGCGATTATGGTACAAAGGGCAGAGTCGTTGTCAAGGTTCATGCGTTTACTCTCAATATAAGTTATCAAGATTTTGAAGGATACTCGAAATTATATATCTTTATCGAGTTGAGCAAATTGAAGATGCGCTCAGCAATGTCATTAAATTCAATTTGAGTGGACTTTAGCTCAAAAAAAAAAAAAACTAAGTTATAAGTATATGCTGCGAGATTTAAAGTTGGGGGGGGGTGTCACAAACAAAAGGATTAGAGTCAAAATATCATTTGGTTGAGGTTTCATTCCGAGAAACATATTTTTCAGAGATTTCCCGAACACAGGTGGGTTGCATGACAAGCATATTCAAAGGACCCATTATGCGTATTTCTTATAATACAAGTTAGTATTCGCATGAAGAAGTGGAATTAAGGCTTAATTTGAAGATTATTACAAATGGATCCATAAGTTCAATTCAATTGAGAGAAAATATTCCATGAAGTTTTTACCTTGAACTAAATCCAAATCCTGTGATATGTGAGCCGTAAGAGGCATGTTTCTCAAAATTCATTTCCAGTTTGGGAATCAACACTTTAGATGAAACCAAGCGTTCAAATTTAGTTTCAAATATTATATTGTTCTTGAATCTTCGAATTACAAATATTTGAAAAGAAAACTCAAGCTTGAATTTCCAAACTACTCCATTTGATACAAAGAATTAAGTCTGGTACAAATGTTCACAAGAAAGTTACACAAATAGGTGTTGACCAAGAAAACTATTGTTAAATTTCTCGATTTGAGCAGGACCCCATGTTCGCCACTGCCTGCGGGACTTCATTTCCCCTCCAAGGATGTTGCTCCTACAAACTTCGGTTCTTCATAACCGTAAACTTCCGCCGCCAATATTAAGAAATCTCTTCATGCCTGAACCCGAAGACAAAGATGTTGATGCAGAAAGCAATTTCTTTGCATATGAGGACGACGATGATGATATTGGTAACTCAGGGGCATTTTAGAGCTTTTGTTTCACAACTCTTACAGCCAGAGGGAATTCAAGATGACAAGGAGAATGATTCTGTTGACTGGCTTGACATTGTTATAACTGCAGCATGACAGGCTGCTAACATTGTGAAACCAGACCAACAGCAGGTGCACTCAAGGGAGTTGAGATTGAACACGCTTACCTTTTCATTATGTCGCGACCACGCCGTAGCTCTCAAAGTCCGTACACTACACCAATTATGTAAAAGAGATGCAAGCAGGTAGAAACTTGCAAACATGAGAAGTACAACCGTCAACCTCGAGCTTCCGCAACTCGGACGTATCCTCACAACCTGCATCACAATATACATTGAATTAGTACTCAATCTAGAGTACGAAGACGGAAACTTCTTGGTAATCCAGCCTATAACGGATGGGAGTTCTGAACACGCTCTTTTCTTCCACCTGCATATCAACATCACAGTCAGTTCAAGGAAACAACCATTAAGCGGAGCCACAGACAGTAACCTCAAACTACCATAAAAGTTGTTTAAAGGATAGAGGCCTCTAGTGCATAACATAGCAGTCAGTATGGATTCGGACCACTGTAACATTGCCTTCCCAATAACATGGTTAATCACTCCAAAAGTTACCTACAGCCAAAACAGACGCTAACCGACAATCGCATATGGTTAGAGAGGCGAATTGCAGGATAAGAAGAAAGGAATCAAGTTTTACTTCAACCCTTAGTTCAACTCATCATTGGGCGAATCGAGCGGCCGGGAGAGCGACAGCCAAGACTGTCACCGACTCCTTACTGTTGCACCCCAAAATTTGACCAACCGGGTCTCGCATTTGGCTCGATGTTTCGACGCATAACCGCATTCGCATCTGCATATTGCATACACTGCATTGTTCATTTGTTTTGATTTTATCAGGGATCACAGCTCTCGTCTCGTGTTTCAGGTGTTTTTGATCAGTAGAATCGATTTTTGGGATATTTCGGTGCCCGTTTATTTTTACCGATTATTTTTGTGTCGTTCGGTGCTTATTTTGTCCCTCTGGGAATTATGGTGATTTTTCTGGATTTTATTAGCCATTTTTAGGATTTAATAGTTTTTAAATCATTTTTAGGGTTTTAAATAGCTTTTAAATCATTTTTTAGCATTTTATAGAATATAATGGATTTTAAATTCATTTTATAGGATATATTAGATTTTAAATTCATTTTTAGGATTTAATAGGATTTTAATAGATTTTATCTTTTTTAGGATAATATAGATTTTAATATTTTTAGATAATATAGAATTTTTTGTAGAACATTAATAGGATTTTTTCTTTTAATAGTCTAAATAGATTTTTAATCTTTTTCAATATAGAATTTTTCTTATTAAATAAATAGAAATTAAATGTTTAATTTTAGATATTATAGAAATTTATTAGATTTTTCTTAATAGGTTTATTAGAGTTTATTAGTTTAGGAGTTAATTAGATTAATAGTTAATTGAGCTTAGTTTAGGTTTTAGATTAATTGGGCTGATCTTCTTTTTTGTAGGTTTTTTTGAGTTTTTATCAGATTAGTTCATTGGGCCTCGTTTTCAGTTCAGTGCAGGCCCATTCATTTTTTTGTCCAGAATATTCAGAAAAAAAGTCCAGCAATTAGGTCCAGAATGTCCAGCAAAAAGATCCAGCGTTTCCAGCAGACTCCAGCACCATCCAGAAGGTTCTGGAACGATCCAGAAACCAAGTCAGTATAAAATCAGAAGCGCCACGTGTTGGAGGGAGAGGACCCCACCCTGCAGCGTCCACCATACGCCACGTAACCCTCAACGCGTTCTCTCTCTCAGCCACGCGTGGGACACGCGTCCCACATGCAGAGAGCCACTCCACCACTTCTCACCACGTGTAAGCCTCACAACCTCTCACCGGAGAGCGTCACCGGCCGGCCTGCATGGCCGGCGACCGCCATAACCTTCACCGGCGAACTCCAACACGCCCAGAAACCTCTCAACTTCATCCCTGACCTTCATTCATCTTCCCCATCCAACTTCCGGCCACCACCAACCCTTCACCGGAGAACTCAAACTCTCCAGAATCCGGCCAATGTTCAACATCCACGAACGCTCATCAACAAGATCCTCATCCAGATCTTCACATCATCAATCGTCATCCTCAGAAGATAGCTCCAACGAACCTCAGTTCAGAAACGCAATCATCATCTTCATGTGTTCATCAAAGAAATCCAGAAATTACAGAAAGCACCTCCGATCTTCATCCCCAGAAGAAGCAACAAGAACATCAGAAACTTCATCATCCGATCTTCAGCGCTTTCCAGATTTTGCCTTTGTTGTTCTTCAGATCATCAACAACACTCAAGCACACGCATCAGTTCATTGAAGCGTTTCCAGAAACCTCCATAACTTCTTCAACTTCGTTCCATCATCAAGACGTCTCAACAATTTCCAGAAGATCTTCATCAGATCTTCTTGTGTTCTTCAACCGCGCCCAGCAGATTACAAGCATGAATCAAACTCCCTTTCGAGCACGTTCATCCTTCTCAGAAACTCATCAGCAACGGGTTTCCAGATGCGCGTTCATCACGAAGTCTATGTCTAGATTGTTGAATCTTAATCTAAGAATCTCCAGCCATGAACTCTAAATGGCAAAATGGAGAAGGACGAGGGGGGATCAAGAAAGGAGGTTCAGGGATTTTGAGACTGGGAGATTATGAAAGGAACGGAAGTAGTGAGAGGATAGAGAACGACGGAGAAAGAAAGGACGGCGGCGGCGCTGAGAATAGGAGAAAGGATTAGGTTTCTTTGCTGGTTCTGAGAGGGAAGCGAAGGGAGGAGAAGGTTGGGGTTGGGCCAGGCCCAATAGTTTTTGGTGTTACATCTCCCTCCGTTTTTTTTTGGCTGTTCTGGGCCTGGGCCTCATTTCTTCAGCAACGCCCCAGATTGCACACACACACCCCTGCGTTTTTTTGGGCTGGGCCCTTCAGTTTTTTTATTTTATTTTTGTGTAACCCCTGTGTAGACAATTACACCCCCAGCCCTTTTCTTGTTTTTTTTTATTCTTTTAAAGACTTGAAGAAATAGCAAAAGAAGAAAAATAGAAAAAAATATATATTTGAAAAAATAGAAAGAAAGTGAAAAAGATTATGAAAAAAGGAAGAGAAATATTAAAAGAAATAGAAAAGAAAATACATGTGAAAAAATGAAGAAATAAGAAAAGAAAAGGAGAAAAATATTGTGAAAAAGTAGAGAAAAATATTTGGAGAAATATGGAAAAAATATGTTAAAGAGAAAAGAAGAAAAAGAGAAAAATATTAAAGTAGGTTTAATATTTTTGAAGCACTTTCTTTTTAGGGTGTATTTTCATAGAAATCATTTCTCGCTTTTAGGATAGTTTAGAGGCCCATTTGTTAGGGGGCTATTTTCAGTCGATTTTTCAGGATAGAATAGGATAGCGCTTCCTAGGAGATTTACTTCAGTATACTCATTGTAATCATTTTTCAGAGATTAATAAAACGAGATTTGAGTTGTGGTCCCGATAGTAGCCGAACTACAGCTGCTCTGATTCTTCGTACCAGACGAAGATATGTAGGCATAGGATGCGATATCCTAGCGAGCACACTAACGACTGACTTTTGTTCTCTCGCGGCTGTGCGATCGAGACTTTCCCGCTGACGACTAATTGAGTACCCTTTTTCTCTCTTGCCCGAGTGCATTTGAGACCAAACCATAGTTTTGACCATAGGTTCCCGACCCTGTGAAGCCAGTTGTTTTTTCTCGCTGCTGTGTGAGGATGTTTGTTTAGCCGTAGTTAGTCTGAACTACGTAAAGCTCTGATCTTCCATCCAGTGGAAGTACGTAGGCACAAGACGCGAGGTCTTGGCGAGCCAATTTTCCCCGTAGTCCCGAACTACGTTGACTCTGACTTTCTCTCTTGAGAATACGTAGGCATAGAGTGCGACGCTCTATCGAGTCAATTCCCTTCCGTTTAGATTTAGCAGCCGTAGATAAGATTGTTTTGCATCCAGTAGACAACCCAAGCAAGCGTGGATCCCGTCGAGTACGACGGACGTGAGGGGTGCTAATACCTTCCCCTTGCGTAACCGACTCCCGAACCCAGGCTATGGTTGCGATGACCATACCTTTTCCCCGTTTTTTGCGAGGTTTACTTCGAGCGTTTCCTTTCCCGCTCTGAGGGATAAATAACGCACGGTGGCGACTCTTCTGTCAGCCGGCGCCGATTTTCGCAGTAGCGACACTTACCGTACATCGAAAAATCGAATTTCGAACAATAAGCAATTAGGCTCAAGTGGCTCTATGCATTTAGGGAACGACCAACAATATTCAAAGGCAACCTTATTCCTAAGATCTTCTGGTTCAGACTTAGAGTCGTCATCACCGTCAAACCTTCCTCGGCCAACGACAAGAAACAAGGCAGCTCTCAGACTTCAAATCAGGCCCTAAAAGAAAAAGAGGAAAGGTCAGTTTGCTCATGAATAACTCGAACTTGATACAGACAATCAGAACATTGGCATCAGTTGCAAGCATCGGCTGTAGTTTCGCGTCAGCACAATAAACAAGTGAGTAATTGCCTCAGCAGAAGTAGGAATAACTGGGCAAACATGAATCCTAGAAGTACTGAACAGTAGTAATGGAGTAGGGGAAACCGAGACCGCGTTTGCTCCAGCTAAATCAGGAAGTTTTGATCAAGCTCCAATTCAGACTTCTCAGCACTCTGAGAACAAACATACAACTGAGAACTCGTCATGTTGACTGGGCAAAAGTCATATCCGCTATGGGCTGCATGTATTCTCCCTAGCCCAAACTCATCACTATTTGCACCTGCCAGATTGTAAACCCCGAGTTAGTAATCCGCTAGGGAATATACTTAAAAGATCCATCTAAAACAGCTAGCAAATCTTCAGATTGATGAATCTAGACAAATCGAAGTATTTAACGAGATTAATGCAAAATAAAAAATCGTGATCCCATCAGCAAGCATTAAACAAAATCGGAACCGAAGAGGAATGTTTTTCAAATCAGAGTATAACCAAATTGGAAATCCAAATCGACATTCAAGACGCTTTAAATCAGATTTTAACGTAGGAATCTCAGTGAAGGCTATATAAGAGAGAGGAATCCAACGAAGAACGAAAAAGATATAAAAAAAATGCCAAACTCAAAAACCCTAGAATACTGAAGTAGGCGAAAGGAAAGACTTATCTCTTCTAACTCCGCCGCGAGTCAATCACCATCCAAACCTCAAATCGACATCACCAACGCCAATCACCTTCTCAAGCCGTCTCCGTCACGACTTCATTTCGCCATCACCCGCCCAGCAATCGCCGTCGTCCACAACGTGTGGTAATCTCTCCTTTTTGCGATTAATTCCTTGAAGCTTTTGATTCTGTGTTTGTGTTTCAGGTGCGAAAGACGGAGGAGGACGGTTGAACCGAGTGAAAACGGGAGAAGTGTTGAAGACGGAGAAGAGAACCGATTTAGGGGATTTAGGGATTTGATCCCTTTGATTTTCCGTTGCTTGTTATTTTTGTTTGTTTATGATTGAAAAATGCACGTGCACGGTAGTTACCGTGCACCTCCTATCACCAACACCACACTCATCACACGCACACACCCCATAAACTCACACAACCGCTAATCGATATTAATTAATTAATCAACTTTTTAAAATAAATTAATAACCTTTTATTAATAAAAATCAGTTTTATCTTTTAATTCCAATTTAATCAACCTCACATTTTTCTTTATATTAACAACTAAAATTAACCTTTTTTAAATATTTCTGCTAAAACATTCTCAATTTAATAACCCTTTTTTTAAAAAAATAAATAAGCAATATTTGCTCACTAATAAAAAGCTTTTTTTATAATCTCTTTGTCAATTTATTTGGTTAATAATAAAATTCCTAACATATTAACCGACTTTTAGAAATAAATTGTCAAATCAACGTTAATTTAATTTAACTCTAAATAAAAGTCATAATAAAATAAAACACTTCGCTTAAGTTTTATTATAATTAAATCATTTATCATATTATAAAACCCTACTTAAAGAACATCACCTAAAATCAACTCTTTTTCAAATCAACCCTCATCAAAAATCAATCAAACATTTTCTTCTAATTCAAACCAAATTCAACCTTGCATAATTAAAATCAATCAACATCGCAAACAATTTAATCAATCGTGCACACTCACTTCACAACACTTGCACTCACACCTAGCGCTTTCATGCGTATTTTCTAGTTATCTCTTTATCCTATTCACAATGTACACACACTCACTTAGCGCTTTCATGCGTATGTGTTTGACTTTACATTTCTGCAATTTACCTTCTGCAATTTATCTTTACCGCAAGTCGTTATATCTCGTTGCATCGTATTGCATTCGTCCAAAGGAAAAACCTACACATAATTCAACGTTGTGTGTAGTTGCACATCATTTGCATCATTTCCCCATGATCCTTGATCCCATTCAAGTTGATCCTTAGGATAGATCCTACCCCATAGGAAGGACCTTGTCTTAATCTTACAACTTAGACAAACACAAAACAAAACAATACAACTTTTACTAACACATTTAGAGAATAGATGTTAATCATCTTAAGCGAGATATAATCTCCACCCCACAAACAATACAATCAAACATGTAGGGACTTTGCCTTGAGAGCGACAAAGGCATGCTTGGAGACCATCCGAGTATGTAAGACCTTTTCTTAAGACGATGCAAAGACCATTTCCTACAACCCCCTTTACATTTGTGGTGGTTATCTCTCCCTTAAAATGAAGACTCGTCTCTTCTCCTAAACCCAATCAATCAACTACCCTAAACCCGTAGGAACTTTGACCACAGTCAAAGAACTCCTCAAACCCTTTAGGGTGAACTACAACATACTCTGATTCCACTCCCGTAAGGATATGTAGGCACAAGGTGCGACGCCTTATCGAGTATACTTAGAAATAAACCACTAGGGTCTCTAAGCCATTAAGCAGATAAACACTTAGCAGTAAACAACATAAAACAAGAGGTTCCTGTAGAGTACTACAGAAACTTAGGATGCTAGTACCTTCCCTAAGTTTAATCAACCCCCGAACCTAAACAATCTAGCTTGCATTTGCATTGCATTGTGGGAATTTCGATCTTTATCCCTTCCTTTGGACAAATCAAAGTTCGGTTGCAAAATGAATTAAAGATTCAAACTAATCAATAGTTTGGTATCCAAATTTCACCGCGACAGAAATGGCGACTTCACTGGGGACCCTCTCTAGTGGGTTTCCCTATCTTATTTGTTTTGTTTACTGCTTTATATATCTGCCTACTTGATTAATTGTTTACATGCTTTCTCTTGTTTTCCTTTTGGGTTTGTTGTCCTTGAGTGGTGAGATAAAGTTCTACACCCGAACTTGAGAAAAATTAAGATAGGATGGTGATATATTCGATGAGGCTTATAGGGAGTGAGTCCCGACTAAGTTGACTCGAGAATCCCGCTTAGTTAAGACCCTTTTGAAAATAGTTCGGTTGAACGAGTTTAGTCGTGAAAACTTTTACTATTCTCAATTGGAGTCCATGATACTAAGGACCGTAGATACCTTTAACCCTACTTTGGCCTTTATTAGGATGTAGTGCGAGGCTATAAGGGAGTAAGTCCCGAAATAGTGCTACGCGAAGCTACACTCAAAAGAAGTTCTCTTGAGAATATTATTAATCCTCAAGTTAGTTGGGAAATTGATAATATCCAATAGACGGACTAATGACTTTGGGACCTTTTTTTTAGAACCCAGTTCTGCAGGTACCATCCACCTTTAGTCCTTATCCTTTGGGAATGGGTATACCCTTGACTCCATGCTCGTTGCAAACCTAGGGCCTTTGTTTGTTTATCTTTATGTCCTTATGTGAATACTTGTGTTTGTTGCATTCATATAACATCATTCTGCATTGGACTTCATGGGATTTACTTTCGTTTATGAACATTGTAGGTCACTATGACTTCAAATAAAAGACGTGCTGTGAAATATACTTTTAGGAGTCCCAAATTGGATGACCTAAAGAATTTGTGGGACTTCATCAAAGATCAAGAGGAATTCAAGAGCAAATATGAGAAGTTGATATCTTTATTGAGTTGCACAGTGAATGAAGGACTCCTTACCACTCTGCTGCAGTTCTATGATCCTCTCTACCATTGTTTCACCTTCCCAGATTTTCAGTTGTTACCTACATTAGAAGAGTACTCCTTTTTGGTTGGTCTACCTATCTTGGAAGAATCTCCTTTTCCCTTCTTGGAAAAGGACCCTGATGAGAAAGATATTGCTAAAGCTCTCCGTTTGAAGGTGTCTGACGTCAAAACCAACCTAGTTACTAAGGATGGAACTCTTGGTTTAAAGACAGGTTTCCTAATCGAGAAAGCTTCCTTCTATGCTGGTTATTCTAATAAGGCTCCGTTTGAGGCAATTTTTGCTTTGCTTGTTTATGGGCTGTTCTTATTCCCAAGTTTCGAAGGTTTCATCGATCTCAAAGCATTCAAGATCTTTATGAAGAACAACCCAGTGCCAACTTTGTTGGGGAATACATATCACTCTGTACATCTCCGAAACCTTCGTGGCGGAGGGATGATTACTTGCTGTGTGCCTTTACTTTACAAGTGGTTTATTTCGCACTTGCCAAAGTTTAGCTCTTTTACAAACATCGGCAAAGAGCATTGGTCTTCAAGGGTTATGGCTTTGACCCATTCTGACATTGATTGGTACAACCGAGTGTATGATGGAGTATTAATCATTGATAGCTGCGGTGACTTTGCTAATGTACCATTGCTCAGCTTTGATGGAGGAATCAGCTATAATCCTATCTTAGCTCGTCGACAGTTGGGATACCCGTTGAAGGAACCTCCCAAGAGTGTTCAAGTAGAGGGTATGTTCTTCAAAGATGATATAGAGCTTCTAGGAAGAGTTCTGGACGCGTGGCGTAGGGTATACAAGAAAGGGAAGAGAAGTCTAGGAAAGCCTAACTGTGTGTCTCTAGAACCATACCTCCAGTGGGTCAGACAAAGGGCAACCAAGCTAAAAATGCCTTATTCCCGTCAAGATCCCATAGCTCCCAGGAGAGAGCCTACTTATGTCTTTATGTCTAAAGCCGAGGAGTTAGAGGTGTCCTTAAGGAAGTCTCAACATGAGCTGGAATCTTGGAGGAACAAGTGCCATGTGGCAGTGGCAGAAAAAGATGAGTGTCGAAAGCAGAATGCTGAGTTCCAAAAGCAGAATGCTGAACTTCAGAAGGAGAAGGTTGAATTTCAAAAGCAGAATGCTGAGCTTCAAAAGCAGAAGGATGAACTTCAAGAGAAGAAGGATGAACTTCAGAAACAGCTACAATTGAAGGATAAAGAGCTACTCCCCTGCAAGAAGAGGAAAGTCATGGAGGATTTATTTTTCTCCGACCCGCAGTGCACTATCTGGAAAATAATTGTGGACAACCTTATCCGTGAGAAGGCGCAACTAGAAGAGCAGCTCAAGCAGCAGCATTCAAAGCTTCTTTAGTGTCTTTACTAGCTTTTATTTAGCTTTTATTTGGGACTCTTTAAAAGAATATTTATGTAGTCCGTTTCAAATTTAATAAAACGTTTTCTTTTACCGCAATGCCCATAAATAGAGGAATCCCATGAAGTCCTAATCATCTTGCATTGCATTCTTTTTCCATTGTTCACTTCAAGAAACTCAAATTCGTTCTGTAGGTGTTGTAATCATGGATTTCAGAAGAGAAACCCAGAAGTACACTTTTCAGAGTCCCAACCTCGAAATCTTGAGAGAACTAGCCGAACTCGTCGAGGATCGCTTTGCTTTCGCAGCAGAATATGGAGGAGTCTTTCGCTTCCTTGAGCTAAGGATGAAAGAAGGACTGTTGGAAACATTGGTCCAATTCTATGACCCGATGTATCACTGCTTCACTTTTCCAGACTACCAATTGATGCCGACCTTGGAAGAGTACTCAGAACTCTTGAGGATACCTGTGACTGTTCGACCTCTATTCACCGGAAGGGAAGACACGCCTAGTCACCAAGAAATTGCAAACGCTACCCATCTCAGCCTAGAAGATGTCAAGACACACCTGATCACCAAGGAAGGAGTCCTTGGGTTCCCCGCCGACTTTTTGATCAAAAAAGTCCGTTACCATGCTGAAAGAAAGGAGGCTCTCATCTTGGAAGCCAATTTCGCTTTGTTGGTCTATGGGACTTTCTGGTTCCCCAATATTGACAATTTTGTTGATTTGGATGCAATCAAGCTGTTCATACTCAAGAATCCAGTACCCACCTTGCTCGCTGATACGTACTTCTCGATTCACTCGAAGAATGCCGAAGGAGGAGGACACATTGTATGTTGTACCACCTTGCTATACTCATGGTTCATCGCTCGTTTGACTTGGTACCCGTCCCTTTGGGATGAAGTAGCAACACCTCGATGGTCCGAGATACTTATGGCCCTTACCCATTCGGACATTGTTTGGTATGATCCCGCCTATGGAGGCGTGCCCATGATTCCTAGCATCGGAGGATTCCCCAACGTACCGCTCATTGGAAGAGAAGGATGTATAAATTACAATCCCGCTTTGGCCCGTAGACAGTTTGGACACCCAATGATTCAAGTGCCTGACCTGGCTTCATCGGAAGAGATCTACTTCAAAGGAGAAGAGGACCTAGACCTAAAGACTGTCATCATTTATGCATGGAAATACATTGACAGGGAAGGAACAGCTGCTTCAGGATACCCCGATTGTACTATTTCCGAAGATTATCTGCATTGGGTGCGAGAAAGGGCTCTCGATCTCAAGATGCCTTTTCCTTTCCATGAACCTATGGTATTGTCTCCTCACGACCCCGACTGGTTCGAAGAGGAGGAAATTGAACAAGTAAGGATTGCTTTGGATGAAGCCCGGAAATTGAGGACTGCCTGGAAGAATAAGTTCCTCACCCTCAAAGTAGAGAAAGAAAGACTTCAGAAGACACCAGAATTAGAAGTTGCCAGAAAGAGAAAGGCACAAGGGGATTTATTTTCTCCTGCCTCTTCAAGTGTCGTCACCAGTGATGATCTCCCATCAACTACCATGGCTTGGAAGGAGTGTGTGGAACGACTTATCATCGAGAAAGCAGCGCTGCAGGAGCGCATTGACCAGTTGACAGAGGAGCTCCGTACAAAGAAGACCGTGGGATAGAGTTCTAAGTTTTCTTTTGCTTTCGTTGTAATAAACTCTGAAAGAGTACTTTGTTTTCATCGTTTCTCAAAATAAGAGGTTTTTCGATTATTCTACATTATAACACTGAGAAAACACTTTGAGTTTCTTGAAGTATGCATTCTCGCATTAGCATCCTGCATTTAGCATGGCATTTTACATTTATGCATGTGTCCTTCCTTTGTTGTGGCTCATTCGGTTTCCCATCTTTGCTGTCAGTCGCCGTCTCTGCCATCTGACCAAGCCGGAAGTATCATTAAAGGATAGTGAGGAGAACAAAGACATGGATCGCATGACTAGCTTCAGAGTGAGGTCTAATCCGACACTTCGCCGTCCCTCCGACGACTTTGTTCCTATGCAACTTCAGCCTGTGCAAGAAAAGGAAATGGATGATCCAGAGCTTACAGCATTCAAGAATGAATTTCGTGACTTCGAGGAACGATGGAAAATGATGAAGAGGAACCGTGCGCCTGATTTTCATGCTCACGACCCGCACCTAGTTCTAAACTCAGTTATACCCCCGGGATTCCAGATGCCCGCCTTTGAGGTGTACAAGGGTACAATTTGTCCAAGGTATCACTTGATGATGTTTTGTCAGAAGATGACCGCCTATCTTGGAAATGACCAACTATTGATCCATTGCTTCCAAGAGAGTTTGGGTAGAGCACCATCAGCATGGTATATGAATCTACAAAGGAATCACATTCAGTCTTGGGAAGACTTAACTTTTGCTTTCGTGAAGCAATACCATCATAACTTGGGTATAGCCCCGAACAATAGAGATGACTGTGGACCTTCCAGAGAATTCATAACTCCGGTACCCCATCCTCAGCACCAATATGCGATGCCCGCTCAGCATGAACAACAACCACATCCTAGGCAGAGGTTGGCCTCCCCAGATCAACCACAGCACCGACAAATTCGGAAAAGGTATCAAAGGATGACTCCAGATGCACCAAGGGAAGCAATTCACCAGTTTGACCCCATCCCGGTGAAGTACGCTGATTTGTTTCCAGCTCTAATTCAAAGAGGGCATATCCAGACTAAAGCCCCACCCAAGGTACCTAAGAGGTTTCCATACTGGTACAATGCCAACAAATTTTGCCTGTATCATCAAGGTGCTCCTGGGCACGACATTGAGAGCTGTTACGGCATGAAAGCAGACGTCCAAAATTTGGTCAAAGATAGAGTCTTGATCTTTGAGGGTTCCGTCCCTTACGTACGAGATAACCCCCTATCTCAACAAGGTTCATCCTCCCCAGGCATGATTCAAGATCGTCAACGCCGTGTCTAAAAGCTGCGCACCAGACATTTCTGCATGTCTTTCCCGTCTACATGAAAGCAATAAAGATCCTGGAAAAGACTCTCAGAAGAACTTTACATGTTTCTTTCGTTTGTTTGTGTGTTTATTTCTTTGATTGAAAGCATATTTTGCATGTAAGAACTTTCTGTTTCGAATAAGTAATGCAATAACTGTTTGTCTTGAAGAAATCCATTCATTTTCACTCAAATAGTTTTTTCAAAATTATTTATAATGCCGACTTGTACCCGATCTCTTGCTCTGACAGAGAATTGGAAGGAGGATGATGAAGTAAGACACATGATCTCTTGTTGTATGCTTCGAATAAAAACCCTACTGATGATGTAAGGCATTATTTTAAACCTCCTGAAGGCCGACACAGTCACCCCTTCCTTTTAAACCTTGATTGAGGATCCATTCTCTTTCTCCCAGACTGAAACATCATTTTCCTAACCTGGGGCAGGGTAACATCAAAAGAACATCTTTCAAAAATTTGGGTGGGCACAAATATACTAACCCTTTCTACCTCCATTCTACAAGTCATAAACATCCTTCAAAGTCCTAACTGAGGTAAGGTCTAATTCGAAAGCATACTCGATGAGATACTGTTTCCTGACTCCTTGAGCTATGCTCAAATTTAAATCGGCTTTATAAACAATGGTTCAATTTGTATCCTAACTAGTGGTTTCGATCACAAGTTATTGCGATACCCCTTTTTCAAAACTTCAAGACAAACGCGTGTTGCATTAACCATTTCAAAATGGATATTTCAAATGTGCTAAATATGTTTGACATCTTAGAAAGACGACATGCAGACATTGATGATGATATCTGAAGACTTTGCTGACTTGGGGCAAGTCATTCTTCCCAAAGAAATTCCATCCGTGCAAGTCTTGGGTTCAACTAGAAGAAATTCAAGGACTCACTTACCGTCAATCAGGGGCAGTTACGTCGAGATTCGGTGAATCTCTAGAGAGTTTGAAAACAGTGAGGCATGAGGGCATCATGTTTTCTGTAAAATCCTCTCTAGATGTTGCTTTTCGACTGTGTGACTTGGGGCATTTGAAGATTGGAGCAAGATGTATATCTCATCCTCAGGAAGCTCAACCCCAACAAGTTCAACAACTGCGAAGACCCAGGATATTTATTTTATCCCCTATGAAACTACGGTTTGGATACCTCCGTCTACAATTTCATACAACATTTCAAGCTTATCAAGATGGTACATCCCCAACTGGATTGATCATTTTGTCTCAAGAGAAATTTTGAAGCTCTGAAGCAGTATTGGGACCCTACATGTAGTCCTCCATCTATCCTCAGTGATACTTCTATCTTTGAAGATTGGTCGGATGTTTTTGCTTTCGTCTGTCTTGTCAGCATAAGCATACTCATATCATATAAGTAGATAGCATAACATTTGCATTTATGCATCCTTTGTATGTTTTACTCTATCTATTCGATTGCGTTTACCCTTGGGTATTTGGGCGTGTCTTACTCCTTCCAAATAGAGTTGTCAGCCCTAAGCAGAAAAAAAAACTCAATATTTCCATTTCCCCACGAAGTTCGATCCTCGTGGAAGACAGTTATTTCAGTACATTCCCATTGGAGTTTATGCCTCCATGGTTGAGTCTTATTTGACAGTTTCTCTTCGGTTATTTCCCGAACTGAACTTCGGTCTTTGGCAATCACACTATGAACATCTCCAGCTTTTGAGCATGGATCAAAAGTGCATTTATTTTGCGCTTTGACATTATGAGGATCACCATTGAAGACGTGACATTTCTTCAGCAATACTACAAGATTTCCTCAACAACTTACAACTAAATGACAGAAGATCTCTTTATTTGAGCAACTCGTTTTGGGCAGATCTATTCTCAAAACGACAAACAACAATTTCATCGAGACAATCTGTCCTTCCTCAATGGACTATTTCAAGATCATCAAAACAAAGTACATTACAGATACTCCCCCATTTGAGGATTTATGCTACTACAATTTCACATTTCTTTTACAATTACAGCAGAGATACTTCAAAAATGATCTTCCCCAGAGAGTTCATTATGAGTACAATCAATGACATATCTCCTTACAAGAGGACACTCCACGTATCAACCGGTTTACAACTCTTTTGAAGATCCCCGGTGCATATTCTACAAATTGCCAATTCAATACAAATTGCATCTACAATTACAAATACAAGATCATCTACTCTACAATTACAGATTACATCGACAATATTTACATCAACAATTCTACAGTGTTACAATTTACAACACACAATCTACAATCTACAAATTTACAACCCCTCTATGAAGATGCTCTCGCGAGTTTCCATCATTTTGGGTAGGAACCGAGACCAGCTCATGGTTCCCATACCATGGAGCAAGGGGAAGTTCGACATCTGAAACCGAGACCAGCTCATGGTTCCCATACCATGGAGCAAGGGGAAGTTTGACATCTGAAACCGAGACCAGCTCATGGTTCCCATACCATGGAGCAAGGGGAAGTTCGACATCTGAAACCGAGACCAGCTCATGGTTCCCATACCATGGAGCAAGGGGAAGTTTGACATCTGAAACCGAGACCAGCTCATGGTTCCCATACCATGGAGCAAGGGGAAGTTTGACATCTGAAACCGAGACCAGCTCATGGTTCCCATACCATGGAGCAAGGGGAAGTTTGACATCAGAGACTGAGACCGGCGCATGACTCCCATATCATGATGCTCGGGGAAGCTCAACAACTACAACAATATCTACAACTACAATGACATCGAAGACCGAGACTAGCTCATGGTCCCCGTACCATAATGCCAGGAGAGGTTATACATTTTACCATTTCAACTGAGTTACAGAATATAAAAAAAAAAGAAGAAAAGAAGAGATCCATTTTGAGTTACTATTGACCACCACCTCGGTAGCAAAAGTATCTTTCGATCACAAATCGTCGAAATCACTGCATCACTGATGCATGAGTTACCGTTACACGTTTGGAGATTTCCCATGAGTGATTGTTCATGTCCTCGTAGGGTCCCGCCTTGTTAGATCTGTCGCTATTCTGTCTAGCATGTCGCGTCCAGTTCGTGACCTCTTCCTTGCAGATTTTGTCCGTCCTGCATTTTCATATCATTGCATATCATATGCATTCGGTGGTTTCTTATGGCCAAAAATTCGCGCAATGTTTGTATTTAAGTCCCTCCTATCTCGTCGAGACGAAGATTTCGATCTCCATATCTCCGGATAGAAGCAACTTAAATAGGGGCATCTGTTGCACCCTAATTTTTGACCTTAAGATCTCACCTCTGTCCTTTAGTTTTCTTTTATATTTATACTTTTGTTTGCATTTATTACGACTAACTGTTTGATACAGACACAAGCGAAGGGTATTCATTCTCACATCCAAGCATTTCGAGATGTAACCAGTGGATCCTAACCAGGGATATCCCCGTGGAATCTTTGCCTACGTCTCTTTAAGGTCAAAGGAGGTCTCTGTTTTCCAAGCATATTAAAAATACTTCAAGAGCAGAATACCATGGCACTTGATTTAGGCGAACTAAGTGCAAGAAAGCGATTATGGTACAAAGGGCAGAGTCGTTGTCAAGGTTCATGCGTTTACTCTCAATATAAGTTATCAAGATTTTGAAGGATACTCGAAATTATATATCTTTATCGAGTTGAGCAAATTGAAGATGCGCTCAGCAATGTCATTAAATTCAATTTGAGTGGACTTTAGCTCAAAAAAAAAAAAAAACTAAGTTATAAGTATATGCTGCGAGATTTAAAGTTGGGGGGGGGTGTCACAAACAAAAGGATTAGAGTCAAAATATCATTTGGTTGAGGTTTCATTCCGAGAAACATATTTTTCAGAGATTTCCCGAACACAGGTGGGTTGCATGACAAGCATATTCAAAGGACCCATTATGCGTATTTCTTATAATACAAGTTAGTATTCGCATGAAGAAGTGGAATTAAGGCTTAATTTGAAGATTATTACAAATGGATCCATAAGTTCAATTCAATTGAGAGAAAATATTCCATGAAGTTTTTACCTTGAACTAAATCCAAATCCTGTGATATGTGAGCCGTAAGAGGCATGTTTCTCAAAATTCATTTCCAGTTTGGGAATCAACACTTTAGATGAAACCAAGCGTTCAAATTTAGTTTCAAATATTATATTGTTCTTGAATCTTCGAATTACAAATATTTGAAAAGAAAACTCAAGCTTGAATTTCCAAACTACTCCATTTGATACAAAGAATTAAGTCTGGTACAAATGTTCACAAGAAAGTTACACAAATAGGTGTTGACCAAGAAAACTATTGTTAAATTTCTCGATTTGAGCAGGACCCCATGTTCGCCACTGCCTGCGGGACTTCATTTCCCCTCCAAGGATGTTGCTCCTACAAACTTCGGTTCTTCATAACCGTAAACTTCCGCCGCCAATATTAAGAAATCTCTTCATGCCTGAACCCGAAGACAAAGATGTTGATGCAGAAAGCAATTTCTTTGCATATGAGGACGACGATGATGATATTGGTAACTCAGGGGCATTTTAGAGCTTTTGTTTCACAACTCTTACAGCCAGAGGGAATTCAAGATGACAAGGAGAATGATTCTGTTGACTGGCTTGACATTGTTATAACTGCAGCATGACAGGCTGCTAACATTGTGAAACCAGACCAACAGCAGGTGCACTCAAGGGAGTTGAGATTGAACACGCTTACCTTTTCATTATGTCGCGACCACGCCGTAGCTCTCAAAGTCCGTACACTACACCAATTATGTAAAAGAGATGCAAGCAGGTAGAAACTTGCAAACATGAGAAGTACAGCCGTCAACCTCGAGCTTCCGCAACTCGGACGTATCCTCACAACCTGCATCACAATATACATTGAATTAGTACTCAATCTAGAGTACGAAGACGGAAACTTCTTGGTAATCCAGCCTATAACGGATGGGAGTTCTGAACACGCTCTTTTCTTCCACCTGCATATCAACATCACAGTCAGTTCAAGGAAACAACCATTAAGCGGAGCCACAGACAGTAACCTCAAACTACCATAAAAGTTGTTTAAAGGATAGAGGCCTCTAGTGCATAACATAGCAGTCAGTATGGATTCGGACCACTGTAACATTGCCTTCCCAATAACATGGTTAATCACTCCAAAAGTTACCTACAGCCAAAACAGACGCTAACCGACAATCGCATATGGTTAGAGAGGCGAATTGCAGGATAAGAAGAAAGGAATCAAGTTTTACTTCAACCCTCAGTTCAACTCATCATTGGGCGAATCGAGCGGCCGGGAGAGCGACAGCCAAGACTGTCACCGACTCCTTACCGTACATCGAAAAATCGAATTTCGAACAATAAGCAATTAGGCTCAAGTGGCTCTACGCATTTAGGGAACGACCAACAATATTCAAAGGCAACCTTATTCCTAAGATCTTCTGGTTCAGACTTAGAGTCGTCATCACCGTCAAACCTTCCTCGGCCAACGGCAAGAAACAAGGAAGCTCTCAGACTTCAAATCAGGCCCTGAAAGAAAAAGAGGAAAGGTCAGTTTGCTCATGAATAACTCGAACTTGATACAGACAATCAGAACATTGGCATCAGTTGCAAGCATCGGCTGTAGTTTCGCGTCAGCACAATAAACAAGTGAGTAATTGCCTCAGCAGAAGTAGGAATAACTGGGCAAACATGAATCCTAGAAGTACTGAACAGTAGTAATGGAGTAGGGGAAACCGAGACCGCGTTTGCTCCAGCTAAATCAGGAAGTTTTGATCAAGCTCCAATTCAGACTTCTCAGCACTCTGAGAACAAACATACAACTGAGAACTCGTCATGTTGACTGGGCAAAAGTCATATCCGCTATGGGCTGCATGTATTCTCCCTAGCCCAAACTCATCACTATTTGCACCTGCCAGATTGTAAACCCCGAGTTAGTAATCCGCTAGGGAATATACTTAAAAGATCCATCTAAAACAGCTAGCAAATCTTCAGATTGATGAATCTAGACAAATCGAAGTATTTAACGAGATTAATGCAAAATAAAAAATCGTGATCCCATCAGCAAGCATTAAACAAAATCGGAACCGAAGAGGAATGTTTTTCAAATCAGAGTATAACCAAATTGGAAATCCAAATCGACATTCAAGACGCTTAAAATCAGATTTTAACGTAGGAATCTCAGTGAAGGCTATATAAGAGAGAGGAATCCAACGAAGAACGAAAAAGATATAAAAAAAATGCCAAACTCAAAAACCCTAGAATACTGAAGTAGGCGAAAGGAAAGACTTATCTCTTCTAACTCCGCCGCGAGTCAATCACCATCCAAACCTCAAATCGACATCACCAACGCCAATCACCTTCTCAAGCCGTCTCCGTCACGACTTCATTTCGCCATCACCCGCCCAGCAATCGCCGTCGTCCACAACGTGTGGTAATCTCTCCTTTTTGCGATTAATTCCTTGAAGCTTTTGATTCTGTGTTTGTGTTTCAGGTGCGAAAGACGGAGGAGGACGGTTGAACCGAGTGAAAACGGGAGAAGTGTTGAAGACGGAGAAGAGAACCGATTTAGGGGATTTAGGGATTTGATCCCTTTGATTTTCCGTTGCTTGTTATTTTTGTTTGTTTATGATTGAAAAATGCACGTGCACGGTAGTTACCGTGCACCTCCTATCACCAACACCACACTCATCACACGCACACACCCCATAAACTCACACAACCGCTAATCGATATTAATTAATTAATCAACTTTTTAAAATAAATTAATAACCTTTTATTAATAAAAATCAGTTTTATCTTTTAATTCCAATTTAATCAACCTCACATTTTTCTTTATATTAACAACTAAAATTAACCTTTTTTAAATATTTCTGCTAAAACATTCTCAATTTAATAACCCTTTTTTTAAAAAAATAAATAAACAATATTTGCTCACTAATAAAAAGCTTTGTTTATAATCTCTTTGTCAATTTATTTGGTTAATAATAAAATTCCTAACATATTAACCGACTTTTAGAAATAAATTGTCAAATCAACGTTAATTTAATTTAACTCTAAATAAAAGTCATAATAAAATAAAACACTTTGCTTAAGTTTTATTATAATTAAATCATTTATCATATTATAAAACCCTACTTAAAGAACATCACCTAAAATCAACTCTTTTTCAAATCAACCCTCATCAAAAATCAATCAAACATTTTCTTCTAATTCAAACCAAATTCAACCTTGCATAATTAAAATCAATCAACATCGCAAACAATTTAATCAATCGTGCACACTCACTTCACAACACTTGCACTCACACCTAGCGCTTTCATGCGTATTTTCTAGTTATCTCTTTATCCTATTCACAATGTACACACACTCACTTAGCGCTTTCATGCGTATGTGTTTGACTTTACATTTCTGCAATTTACCTTCTGCAATTTATCTTTACCGCAAGTCGTTATATCTCGTTGCATCGTATTGCATTCGTCCAAAGGAAAAACCTACACATAATTCAACGTTGTGTGTAGTTGCACATCATTTGCATCATTTCCCCATGATCCTTGATCCCATTCAAGTTGATCCTTAGGATAGATCCTACCCCATAGGAAGGACCTTGTCTTAATCTTACAACTTAGACAAACACAAAACAAAACAATACAACTTTTACTAACACATTTAGAGAATAGATGTTAATCATCTTAAGCGAGATATAATCTCCACCCCACAAACAATACAATCAAACATGTAGGGACTTTGCCTTGAGAGCGACAAAGGCATGCTTGGCGACCATCCAAGTATGTAAGACCTTTTCTTAAGACGATGCAAAGACCATTTCCTACAACCCCCTTTACATTTGTGGTGGTTATCTCTCCCTTAAAATGAAGACTCGTCTCTTCTCCTAAACCCAATCAATCAACTACCCTAAACCCGTAGGAACTTTGACCACAGTCAAAGAACTCCTCAAACCCTTTAGGGTGAACTACAACATACTCTGATTCCACTCCCGTAAGGATACGTAGGCACAAGGTGCGACGCCTTATCGAGTATACTTAGAAATAAACCACTAGGGTCTCTAAGCCATTAAGCAGATAAACACTTAGCAGTAAACAACATAAAACAAGAGGTTCCTGTAGAGTACTACAGAAACTTAGGATGCTAGTACCTTCCCTAAGTTTAATCAACCCCCGAACCTAAACAATCTAGCTTGCATTTGCATTGCATTGTGGGAATTTCGATCTTTATCCCTTCCTTTGGACAAATCAAAGTTCGGTTGCAAAATGAATTAAAGATTCAAACTAATCAATAGTTTGGTATCCAAATTTCACCGCGACAGCTGTGCACTTGCAGTAAGATACCGCTAGACGCATAAGTAGACACGTCTTTAGCCCATCAATGATATCAGAGTTTTGCAGCCAATGTGCTTTAGCGTGAATATCAATTAGAGCAGAGTTTGAAGATCAGATCCTCTGTACTTGCAGCGTGAAGTACTTCCAGAGTCTTCTGAAAATAGTGCTTGAAAATCTTCATACAAATTCTTCAGTTACGTTTCAGATGCTTCTGTAGCTTCTGCTTCAGAGTCTTCTGCAGCTTCTGCTTTAGAGTCTTCTACAACTTCTGCTTCAGAGTCTTCTGGCAGCGCTCAGAATCTTCTGATGAGTTGCTTCTGATGCTTCAGAGCCTTGCATAGAGAACGTTCAGATGGGAGATCCTCGTCTGGACCCCGGCGAGCCAGGGGCACGGTGAAGCCCTTAACAAGCAATCCTTTCCTGATGATATTGTCATCAATTTCCCCTATGGATTTATTCACGTAAGCTGTTCCTTCCCTGTTCATAATGCTCCTCATTTCTTCTTCAGTGGGAGGGGGATACTTGCAGTTGGGTTTCTCAGCCGAGGGAGGTGGATCTTTGGTGAATTTGGGAGGGGACTTAGACGAAGATCCTTCATGATGCGAGGCCATGTTGTTGTCGAGACTTAGGGTCTGGAAGAGATGCTGAACGGTACTAGGGGAAGAGAGGTACGTTTGTGTGGGATGAAGAGTTTTGTTGTTCAAAGACTTTGACTGCATTGATATCCTAAAACTTTCTCGTGCCATTAATTGCTATTCAACATCATACATGAAAAAACCCAACTTCCCTCTAAGATTTTCAAATTGGGCCGCATCTAGAGCCTTTATAAAGATGTCAGCTAGCTGTAGCTCAGTGGACACATGCTCCAAGGAAATCACTTTGTCTTCCACAAGGTCTCTTATGAAGTGATGCCTTATATCAATGTGCTTGGTTCTGCTGTGCTGGATAGGGTTCTTGGAAATGTTAATAGCACTAAAATTGTCACAGTACAATGTCATGACATCCTGAGTGACATTGTATTCAGTTAACATTTGCTTCATCCAGACCAGCTGAGAACAGCTGCTACCAGCTGCGATGTATTCAGCCTCAACAGTGGATAGTGAGACACAATTTTGCTTCTTGCTGAACCAAGATATTAGGTTATTTCCTAAGAAGAAACATCCACCAGATGTGCTTTTTCTATCATCAGCACTGCCGGCCCAATCTGCATCACAGTAACCAGACAAAATAGGGGTACACCCATGCGAGTAGAGTATGCCATAGTCACATGTTCCATTCACATATTTGAGAATCCTTTTCACTTGGTTCATGTGACTGACTTTAGGATTTGCTTGATATCTGGCACACACTCCAACAACAAATGCAATGTTTGGTCTGCTGGCTGTTAGATATAGTAGGCTTCCAATCATGCTTCTATATAGCCTTTGATCCACACTGGTACCATTTTCATCTCTGGTTAACTTTAGATGAGTGGGAGCAGGTGTTCTCTTGTGACTGGCATTGTCCATCCCAAACTTTTTTACTATATTTTTGGTGTATTTGCTTTGGGAGAGGAAGATGGAGTCTTCCATTTGTTTGACTTGTAGCCCAAGAAAGTATGTCAATTCTTCACACATGCTCATTTCAAATTCAGACTGCATGTGACTGAAAAATTGCTTCACCATCCTTTCTGATACTCCACCAAACACTATGTCATCTACATAGATCTGTGCTATCATGATTTCTCCACCTTCATTTTTCACAAACAGAGTCTTGTCAATTCCCCCTTTTCTGTATCCATTGGTGGTGAGAAATTCAGTGAGCCTTTCATACCATGCTCTAGGTGCATGTTTCAATCCATACAGAGCCTTCCTTAGCTTGTAGACATGGTCTGTCAGGTTAGGGTCCTCAAATCCCTTAGGTTGTGCCATATACACTTCCTCACTTAGATATCCATTCAGAAACACACTCTTCACATCCATTTGAAAGAGTTTAAATTTCAGGATGTAGGCAATTCCTAACATCAACCTGATAGACTCAAGCCTTGCAATTAGTGCAAAGGTTTCATCAAAATCAATTCCTTCAACTTGAGTGTATCCTTGTGCCATTAGTCTAGCTTTGTTTCTGACTATGATTCCTTCTTCATCTGACTTGTTCTTGTAGATCCATTTTGTTCCAATGATATTGGTTCCTTCAGGTCTAGGCACCGGTTCCCATACCTCATTCCTCTTGAACTGTTCCAATTCATCTTGCATTGCCTTGATCCAGTATTCATCAGAGAGGGCTTCCTTTACATTTTTGGGTTCAACCTTGGACACAAAACAAGAGTTTGAGATGACATTTCTTGCTCTGGTACTTACTCCAATGTTGAGGTCTCCAATGATCAGGTCTTTGGGATGATCTTTCAGAAGCCTAATAAAAGGTTCCTTGTTGGCTGTATCTGATTCGGTACTTGGACTTGCTTGGGAATCTTTAGTCTCCTCATATGGAGTCTCAACCAATGTTTCCACATCCTCTATGACATTGATTTCATCAATCTGATCATCAATGACAACATTTATGGATTCCATTAACACTTTAGTTCTGTAGTTATATACTTTGTAAGCTCCGTTGTTGGTAGAATATCCCAAGAATATTCCTTCATCACTTTTGGGATCCATTTTCCTTCTTTGTTCACGATCTGCCAAGATGTAGCATTTGCTTCCAAACACATGAAAATACTTCACATTAGGCTTTCTTCCTTTCCACAATTCATACAGAGTGGAGGATGTTCCCTTTCTTAGAGTCACCATGTTGTGCACATAGCATGCTGTATTCATAGCTTCAGCCCAGAAGTGCATAGTTAGTTTCTTTGCATGGATCATGGCTCTAGAAGATTCTTGAATGGTTTTATTCTTCCTTTCAACTACTCCATTTTATTGAGGGGTGATAGGCGAGGAAAATTCATGGCTAATGCCTTCAGCTGCACAGAAGTCTGCAAACTTAGAGTTTTCAAACTCCTTTCCATGATCACTTTTGATCCTGATAACCACACTCTCTTTTTCTCTTTGGAGTTTGATACACAGTTCTTGGAAGACTTCAAACACATCAGACTTTTCTCTGATAAATCTTATCCAGTTGAATCTGGAGTAATCATCAACCACCACATATGCATATCTTTTCCCACCAAGGCTTTCTATTTGCATTGGTCCCATCAGATCCATGTGCAGTAACTCCATACTTCTGGAGGTGGTTAGATGTCCAACTCTAGGATGAGAAGTCTTGGTTTGTTTGCCCACTTGGCATTCCCCACACACTTTTCCCTCATCAATAGTCAGTTTAGGTATCCCTCTCACAACCTCCTTGGAGATGATCTTCTTCATTCCCCTTAAATGAAGATGTCCAAGTTTTTAATGCCACAATTTTACTTCCTTTTCCTCTCTTGGCATAACGCAAATTATGGATTTACTCGTGTCCTGAGGCTGCCACAGATAGCAGTTATCCTTGGATCTATGTCCTTTCATGACTTCTTTATTTCCATCATTAGTGACCACACATTCTTCCTTAGATAACTTCGCACTTAGTACTTGATCACAGAGCTGGCTGATGCTGATCAAGTTGGCAGTTAGCCCTTTTACCAACAGTACATTGTCTAGAGTAGGGACTCCAGGACATTCCAGTTTTCCAACACCTTTGATCTTTCCTTTTTCTCCATCACCAAAAGTCACATAGCTGATGGAGTGTGGTTTGATGTCTATCAACAAATTCTTTATGCCAGTCATGTGCTTAGAGCAACCACTATCAAAATACCAGTCTTCTTTGGCTGATACTCTTAGAGAAGTGTGAGCTATGTGAGAAACCGTCTTGGCTACCCATTTTCTTTGCTTGTTAGACACTTCCCTCATTGGTTTGGCATGATGATGCCTGTTGCCATGCATACCCTGTTTGGTTTTTCTTTGGCTAGGGAATCCATTCAGCCAGAAGCACACATCTTTAATGTGCCCAAGTTTTCCACAGTGGTAGCATCTATGCCCTTGGAATTTTCTCTTGATTTGCCTCCAGTTTCTGTGTGGTGAATGTTGTGTCATTGGTCGTGACATCCTTTTTAACATTTGAGACTTAGGCTGCAACCTCTTGAGGTTCAAGACAGGAGTTTGTTTTCAACAAATCCTATGCCAAACCTATTTCCTGCAGTCTGCCCACTCTGAAGGATTTCCTCTAGGGTGTCAGTACCAGAGTTGAGCATCCTTATGGATTTAGCCATTTGATCCTTCTCATTTTTCAGATCATTAACCTCACCTCTGAGAGAGTGTATTGTGGCTAGGTGCTCTTTCCTTTTAGCTTCTAAGACCTTGATGATTTCCTTCTGAAGCTCTCCTTGTTGGTACAGTTCTACACTTCTGATGTGAAGCTTCTGATATGAGGCTGTAGGGTCTTCAAAACTCAATTCCTCTTCACTTGAATCACCATCAGATACGTACACCCTGGTGGGTGTAGTGACATGTTTGGCTGTTTCTTCTTCTGATTCACTGTCAGAATCAGTCCATGTGACAGTCAGGCCTCTTCCCTTTTTCTTGAGGTATGTTGGACATTCCTTTCTGATATGTCCATACCCTTCACATTCATGGCATTAAACTGTACTGACTTTTTCCTCAGATTTTTCTTTGTCAGCAGGCAAGCTTTTGGAATAAAGTTTAGACTTAGCATCTATCCTTTTGACCAGTTTGTTGAACTGTCTCCCAAGTAGGGCTATTGCCTCTGATAGATTCTCCACTTCTTCCTCATCTGAGTCCTCTGCAGAGTTTGTGACAAGGGCTATACTTTTGCTCTTTTTCTCCACAACCTGATCACACATCCCCATCTCAAAGGTCTGAAGGGATCCAATGAGTTCATCCACTTTCATGTGGCATATGTCTTGAGCTTCTTCAATGGATGTTACCTTCATGACAAACCTTTTAGGTAGTGACCTCAGAATCTTTCTTACAAGTTTCTCTTCAGTCATCTTTTCCCCCAAAGCTCCTGAGGTGTTAGCTAGTTCAAGAACATTCATGTAAAAGTCATGAATGATCTCATCTTCCTTTATTCTTAGACTTTCAAATTTTATGGTCAGCATTTGAAGTCTTGACATTTTTACCTTGGAGGTTCCTTCATAAGTGGTTTTGAGAGTGTCCCAAACATCCTTTGCTAGTTCACAATGGTGGACCAGTCTAACGATGTTTTTTGTCTATACCATTGAAGAATGCATTCAATGCTTTAGAGTTTCCAAGAGCCAATGCCTCTTGCTCTTTGGTCCATTCCTCTTCAGGAATTTGCACAGATAATCCATCCTTGTCAATCTTCACAGGATGTTCCCAGCCAGAGTTTGCAGCTCTCCAAGCCTTGCTGTCTAAGGACCTTAGAAAAGCAATCATCCTAGGCTTCCAATAGTCATAATTAGAACCATCCAGAATTAGAGGTCTATTGGTGAATCCAATATCTTTATCCATAGTACCAGAATTTGATTCCCTAGATCTCACCCAGTAATAAACAGGCAGGGTGCCTGCTCTGATGCCAATTGAAAATTCTGACCAGCCCACGATGGATTTTCTAACATAAGTTATAACATCCACTGTGACATTCACTACATACCTACGATTATGCAGTAATTACAAAGCAGTAAATAACACAATTAGTTGTTGACCCAGTTCATTGCAACACACTTACATCTGGGGGATACCAAGCCATGGAGAAATTTCACTATCAGTAGAATTAATTCAGAGTCAAACCTCCAGTTTGCACTTCTCACTTAAAACCTACCCAATGACAATTTAACCTAGAGACACTATAGACCTGAGTATACCAACTCACTCCCTACAATCATACAACAGTGATATCAAACAATTACAAATCAACCAGTAGAATGAAGACACACTTCAACTACACACACACACCTTGATCTTGCTTCAAAGCTTTGATCAAGGAACTCACACTCTTGCTTAACAGCTTCAAGTGGTACACAACCTAGAAACTACCTAACCAATGCAATCAACAGTTGCTTGGATTACAATTGTTCCTAAGACACAATCGTGAAGAACAATCTCTTCACTTCTAAACCACTATGGTGATTTCTCTGCTTCTCTATCTCCAACAGCTGCCTTCTAGGATTGCTTCTCCTGTTATTTATAGCAGTAGATCAGTCCTTGGGCCTGGGCGCATACATTAGGTTTTATCCATCATAAAACCTCTCTTTAGTATTCTGCATGTTTGCCACTTTAATTAGGTACATATTAGTTCCCCTAGGGCGTCTAAAATGTCTCCTGCATTCCAGCTTGAGCTTCTGAGTTGTTTCCTGAGTTCTAGCTACCAGAATAACAAACTTCCGCTTGATGTCATACGACCTATGTCATAACATTGAGTATGACATCCAACTTAACTTATAGTTAACTTAGTTAACTTACCCTGCACAGTCCATATTATGAATGTAACAACATCAGACATGAAATTCATACATGAACTAATATTTTGCCACAAAATGCAGCCAATCAAGAGCATTTACACTATAAAACTTAAAGGTGATAGAGAGGGAGGAAAACATGGGGTTTCTAATTCGGGCTGACCCATATAAGAAATATCCTTCCTTATTATGGAATGTTACGTTTTACACGATGAAATATGCCAACTCCCAACGGCCGTTCCTTGAAAATTTTTCCAATGAATTCCAAGATATCAGTAAGCTGAGAACTCGTAAACTAAACAACATGGTGGAATACCACCTGTTGAGGAGTCTAATGATGGAGTGAGTGATCCTTAAAGCTCATGCCTAAGCATATAGTTTTTTTTGGGAGACTTGCAGATTAATCTTACTTTCGTGAAGGAAGCGTTGACTAAGGAACACGAGTCAGTAAAAAATTGACTAAGGAAAGAAATGGGCTGAAGTGGTGGAAGGACAAGCTTACGGAAGCCCTAAAGAAGGCGGCGGAAAAGGCCAAAAAGCTTTTCTTATCATAGAAAATCCTGAAGGAGTCTTTTGAAGTCTCCTTTATTTCCAAGAACAAGATGGAAGATAGCTTGTTCTCCTGCAAGGCTGAACTGATGGATACTTTTGACCAGTACTTTGAGCAGGCTAAGGAACATGTATCATTTATCTATCCTTATTTGAACTTAGTATATCTGGATTCTAAAGAGTGTGATTATGGAGATGCATATCTGAATCTGGTCATGTCAAAAAATGATGTTTCATTGAAGAATGCATGAGGTGTACATGAAGTGGTTTTGAAAATGTATCTCTTGAATACATGTTGTAAAAATATGGGGTAAGACTCAAGTGGGCGTGATTTGGTGAGATTGATAATACGTTCAAAAATGCATTTTCGAAATAAGAGGGGGTACTTTAGAATTTTAATAATATGTGTTGCGGTGGAAATAGGATCACAAACTATTAATGAGTTTTAATCGCAATTCAATTCACAACCGCTCTTTGATTTATCCGAAGGAAAAGGTCAAAAGAGGGAAAACCTATTTTGCATCGTAAACACAATGCGGGGAAAGATCTAGGGTTCGGGGGTTGGTTAAATTTAGGGAAGGTATTAACACCCTAAACTTATGTAGTACTCTACAGGAACCTTTTGTTCAAATGTTTACGATTTTGCTTTATTATTCTTAAGATATATGTACAAAGGATTAAAAGTGAGAAAAGAGACCTAAGGGGTTAATTCTAAGTTTACTCGACAAGACATCGCATCTTGTGCCTACGTATCCTTACGGGAGTGGAATCAGAGTAATCGTAGTTCCCCTCAAAAGGGAGGTTAGAGACTTCTTAACTGTGGTCAAGGTCTCAAGGGGAATAAACGTATCTTAAGGACACGCTTACGCGGAGTGTAGAAACTCCAAATCTCTACGTTGAATTGTTAAGTTGTAATTAGGGTTAAATTAGGGATTCCACGGCGGGAAACCCTAAAATGAGCGCGGCGGCTCCTTGACCTAATGCTATGGGTAAAATGGTAATTTTGCCTGCGGCGAGGCATTTGTGAAAATTAGGGTTTGTAGTTTGAGGTTTTGAGGGTTTGAAATTGAATGTGTGAAGTTTGAGGGTTTGAGATTGAAGACTATTGGCGCGGCGACCAAACGGTTAGACCTAACCTTCGGATGTGTGCAAGGTGACAGAATAATAGTGATGAAAATGTGAGAAATTTAAATCATGCAAGCGGAAATAAAATGACAGAAATTAAAGCCATACAAGCAGAATTAAAAGGCAGAAAGTAAACGCGATTGTTATGTTCGCGAGGTTACAAACGAGGAGCAGTTACAATAATAGTGAAACTTAAGATAAAAACACAATACAATAGTAGTAAACATGAGCTGCAAAAGATGAACACCCGTTAGTAGGCAAAGTCAGACGGTAATTGGACGAATCATGAGACAAAAGTGCAATATTGGAGATTTTTGTTGTTTATAAAGAAAAAGTTTTGATTTAAGTTAAAAAGATGTTTAAACATTAAAAAAGGATTAAGTTTAATTTTCAAAAAAATAGTTTTAATTTAATTATCTAAAAAAAAAGGTTTTACTTTTAATGTTATTCTTATTTTAAAAAATGGCTTTAGTTATTATTTTAAAAAAGATTTAAAGTTATTATTTGTAAAAAAGGGTTTAAAGTTATTATTTTAAAAAAAGAAAAGGTTTTTATAAAAAAAATTAATTTTATTCATTTTTAAAAATAATATAATTAACAAAAAAAACAAAATAAATGTTGAGATGGAGAGTGGGTTGGGCCGGTGGTAACATCCGGACCCAACCCGGTTTACACTAGCAAAACAAAAAGAACATAGGGTTCATTAGGTCGTGAACCCTAATCCCCTATTGAGGCGCCGTTTCGTTCTTGCCTCATCTCGGCTCTCTCGTATTCCCTCATTCCAACCTCTCTTCGTCTCTGGCCTTGAATCCATCTTTCGCTCACGATGGAACACCTGAAATCAAATCAAACAACATTAAAAGTGACGGTATTATGTGTTCCTTGCTTACGTTTTTTCGACGGCGGTCTCCGGCGATTTCCGGTGGGGTTTAACGGCCTATGATGACTCAAGTTTTGAGGCTTCGATCATGGATTGCCCGCTGTTGATCTTTTAACAGCGATGGCGGTCCCGTCGGATTTTTGTATTCGCGGTGAGTCCGTTCTATGTTTGTGGCGCTGTGGTGATGGTTGTTGCTCGTTAATGGCCGATGATGAACATTCGATGGTGATTTGCGTTCGTCTGATGGCCAGGGTTTCGTCACCTCCTTCTTTCACATGCGGCCGTTCCCCCTAGGGTTTTTGACGCGGTGAGACTATTCCTTTTATATACTTTCTTTCTGATTTTTGAATGGGCTTTGGATTGATTTTCTGGTTGAAAACATCATCCCTTTTTCGGATTTGATTGGATTCGATTGTGATTCTCTTACCTTTTTCAGATTTATTTTAGAAACTTTTCATTTGGATTTGTTGGGATTTGTCTTGATGCATTATAACTGATTGGATTTCGATTTAGTTCTGAATATGACTTCCGTTTTGATAACCGGATTTTTGATTTTGGTTTTTCAGATGTGGGTTTTCTTTGACTTGTTGATGGTATGGATGTCCATTCGCTTATCTCATATTTGTTTCAACTTGGGAACCAACCAACTTACTTCAAACTCGAACTTTTATTTGTGAACTGATGTGGTTTTCTCTGATGCAGTTCTTAGTTTGTACTTCTGGTTTACTGATACGAGCTTATTAACCTTTTTCCTTCTTCATTTTCAGAACAGATGCTGCTGTTTGGGTTAAGCCGATTTTTGCCGAGGAAGGTCAATGGTTATGATGACGCTTCGTCTGAACCTATGTTGGATGCCATTGCCATTTGGTTTTGGTCGCATGGCCTTAGCGATGATGACCCACGGGTCTGAGCTGTCATTTTGTGCTTGAGCTAATAGTTTGTGCGAAATTACCGTATGCTATAATTCGATGTTCGGTAGGGAGTTGGTAACGGTTTTGGCCGTGGCTCTCCCGGCCGCTCGAACTTCACGCCCAATGATGATTAAAAACTGAGGGCTGAGTTGACTTCAAATCTCTTTCTTTGCTCTGTTTTCTTTTTGTTGTGCAGGTTAATCAGAGGTTGTATGAAGAAACTCAAAGGAACATCATGAAGAACACTTAGAATTCTTTAGGACTTAGGACTTTTTAGAGTAGAGATACTCCTTCGTGAATGTAATTCCTTGTAAACTCAAACAATGATTCATGAATTAGAATTCAAAGTTTATTTGAGTCACTCTTTTGTAAATTAAATACTTTATGAAATAAAAATTCAAAAAGTACTCATTTACTTCTTAAATATCTATGAACATACAAACGAATGACATTCAAAGGTACTTAAGTTCTGGCTCATATGCTTATTCTCTTTATAGTCCTGATCAAAACTAAGTGAATTCAACTAAATCCTCTCTGTTATGTATATCGAAAGAATGTGTTATTAACTGAAATGAAACTCCTCCCTGAACAAATGAACGACCCAACATTAGATACACTCCCGGTATTTTCCAATAATAAAACGAGCCAGCTTGATGCCTTGAAGGAAATCAACTTCTATGGTAGACAAATGTCCCACGTATCATGGTCTGAACGCCTCGAGGCTTAAAGACCGATTTTCTTCAGCATTAGCCAAAAATAGTGTAAAATGACCAAAACGCCCTTGAACTGGATTCCTGCAAAACAAATCAACACTCCATGACTGGTTAGTGATTAGTGGATGCTATGCTATGCGAAATGACTGACTAAATGTAAGGGTAAAATTTGTGGTATTACAGTTGCCCCTATTTAAATAGCTACACCGGATGATTTGAGTGGCGGAGACTCGAGGAATCATGGTGGAGGGATTTAAATATAGATAACCGAAAATTTTGCCCTTATATGTGGCGATATGCAATGCTATAGACAAAACGAGAACAGACTAATGCAGACGATGCCATGAATATGATATGATGCGTATGCTGGAATGATGAATGCGAAAAATACTGACGAATACGACGACACAGGGACAAACGCTACGAGAAGAACACACTGGGGAAAACGACGCGCTGGGACGACAACACAACAATGGAGAATTCCAAAAATGATGGTCAACTGGTGCGAACACGACCAATTGCCCTTTTTTAGCAAAGGAACGAGATTCTCAAATGGAGATGGCATCTATGAAACGGCCTCCACTGGGGAATCTAAAAGTGAAATTGGATCATGTACGACTGCAAGATCGATTACAGAATGCTGGAGCATTGAGCAAAGAATATCATCCAAGCTTCTGTAAACTATCCTTCGTGATGGGATCGAATAGACTTTTCGGGAATCCATAGCAAATATACAGGGTAAAAACCGGCTGTATGCCAAAATAAATGGGCTTTGATGGGAAATGCCCTGATAAGCTTCTCGAGGGAGAACTGTCACTTATCGTTGGAAGGGACTTACATGCCAAAACGGATAAGCACTCAAATAAAGAGGCTGCTCCTTATCTGATAAATAAATCTTCTCATATTTAAAGTCGGTGCCTGGAATATGATTCAGATTCTTCTTTTACTAAAGGGTAAAATAAACTTCTTCATACTTCCGAGGACAGCGCGTCGGGTATGATTCCGCTTCTTCTTTTGCTAAGGGGTAAACTGAACTTCCTCATACTTCAAGATTCATGCTCTCCTGAATATGATTCTGCTCCTTCTTTTACTAAAGGGTAAATGAACTTCTTCATTTCAAGGTTCATGCTCTCCTGAATATGATTCGGCTCAAACCTCCCCATACTTCAAGACGACAAGGAAAATGGAAGCCCAACTGCTCGATGGAGATGGCCATTTGCTGCGAGTCATAACGAAGATAAGATCAGCTTCTTAGGCGAGAAATGTCGCTTTTTCTGCAAGAGTGGCAGTAATAAGCTTCTCAGATAAGAACTGCTTGTAGAGGTGATAACAGATAATGATGATAAGCTTCTCGGTGGAGAACTGTTGCATACCGTTGCAGAAGAATGTTACGATAAGCTTCTTAACCGAGAACTGTTGCTGATCGATTATAAAATGTTGTGATAAGCTTCTCTTGGCGAGAACTGTTGCGTATCCTGTTGTGTAAGGTTGTGATGAGCTTCTCTGGTGAGAACTGTTGCTGATCGATTGTAAAATGTTGTACCGATAGGCTTCTCAAGCGAGAACAGTCGCATACCGACGCTGTAAGATGTATGATTGTTATATCGATAGGCTTCTCAGGCGAGAACAGTTGCATACCGATGCTGTAGGATGTACTGATAGATTTTCCAGGCGTGAACTGGCGTGTATCTGTAAGGTATTGTGATTGGCGTTCTCGAAAGATAGTGCAAAATAAATGCACATCCGGGTACAGTGATAAACTTCTCAGGCAAGAACAGTCGCATATCTGCCAAGGTAAAAAATTTTAAACGGTGCAAAATAAATGCACGTCCGGTTGGGCTCGACGACCGACAAGACTGAGATTCAATCTAGGATCGAGCTAGAAAGAAGACTGGTAATCAAGACTCCATCGAGGGAATGAACTCGAAGGGTAAATATCTTATCTTGGCGAAGAAAGATAGCTGAAGTAACCGTCATCCACGAGGAACGAGCTCTGTGGGGAAACTGGAAACACATATGTATTTTATGCTTATGGCTGACAATCTATTTGGAGAGAATGGACAAACCCAGTTACTCGGTGGTAACAACTAATGATGGCGAGACACAATGAACCTGTGAATGCTAACGCATATGTTAATGCATATGTTAATATGAATGTATGTTAATGTCTATGTAGTTAAATATGCAGGATGTAGTGGAATGAGTATGTAATGAGTATGTGTATGAAATAGGCCTGTGATGCTTATGCCCCTGCGTATGTTGACGAACAGACTAGAGACGGGACGAGAGATGAAATAAACATCTCGACGGAGATACCCTGCGTTCTCTGCAACCAATACGTCAATCATGGGTAAGAAAGATCAATGGTAGAACCAAATCTGGTTTTAAAGTTCTGAATTCTCTGGGGTGAAGGTAATCTGCTTGGGTGCATAGTATCACGTCTTCACATGGGAAGAAGAAAACCTGAGGGACACTTTCGAGTTACCCAAGAAAAAGTTGTCAGCTTATAGTCTCTCTGGGGACTGTGATGAGGCAATAGTTTAGGAGCCTGTTGCAACACTGAGATTTACTGGGGAATGAAGGCCGCCGTGAGTAAAATCCATCGGGTGCATGAAGAAAGGTTGTGAAACCACATGGTTTTGATCTTGAAGGACCTTATAGTAGTCGCCATTTGTTTCCTTTTTTTTTTAAAAACACGGTGCCCCAGGATACTTGCGTTGTGAGGTATGGTCATCTCAAGAGGATTTTATAGAGAACACGGAGTCTGGTTGCCCCACTGTTTCCAAACTCTTTGAGAGATTCGTCAGGTCTGGCACAAATTAAGCGTGTTACGACGAAATCTTCGTAAAATAGCTCTTAAGAACGTCAGACTCGTGTTGGTAAGCGAACTGGGAAACTGCTTGCCCCTGTTTAGCAGGATCTTCAAGTTCCACGAGTTATGTCCATACGTAAATCTCTAAGATATCAAGCAAAGTCGTCATGCCTGAAATGCCTATCCTGAGCTTGTCAATGTACACATATATTTGTATTGAATTTTTGTTTTGAAAAAGATATCGCAATAACTTGTGACCGAAATCACTAGTCAGGATATAAGTTTTAATTATAATGCCAACATGAATTTTTTTCTGAGCATAGCTCGTATGAGTCAGGAAACGTGATCTTGTCGAGTATGCTTTCAACCGAAGTCCTAGTTCAATTAGGTCTTTTAATGGTTGTATCGTGGCTCGGTTCACGGTTTAAGAAACAAAAGGATAAAGGCTCAGAGTTATATTTGTACCCACCCCTTCTTCATGATGTTCTCCAATCCTAATTCAGTTAATCGGATACGAACGCTCATATCTCAAGCGGATTTGCTATGGTCGAGAATTTAAGGCTTTGGACATGGCAGTCACTCGCCTATTTCTTTTTTGCGTTTCGATCACACGACCTTGTTCTTTATAGGGGTTCTAAAAAAAACTACTGATTTGTTGTTCTTATTCCCTAACTTTTGCCTGGACAACATCTTTTGATTTGCCTTTGGAGTCCAGCGGGATGCCCCAGTTTTGCCTAAGTCTCCTTCATAGGTTTTGACTTAGCGGGCTCTTATTTTTTGAATATTCCTTTATGCACAAGTCGTGTAAATCTTTTGAAAGGCTCGTGACTGCCCCATTCCTTAGGTAACCGAGGGATAGTCATTGTATTGGACTTTCTTACGACGCTAAGGATAAATTCTCGAAGGTTTGCTCTTCCTTTTTGAGAGTCTAAGCGCTCGATTGGTTTAACTGAAACCTACCCTGCCCCAGGTTAAGATGAGGGTTCTTAAAAAAAGAAAACTCCTACTTCAAGGCTTAAAGAGGTTAACGAGGGATTAACATCCTTATATCTCCAGTGTTTGGGATTTGAAACAATGCCTTACATCATCAGCAGGTTTTAATTGAAAGCATACGACAAGAAATCTGACGTTTTGGGTTCGTCATCCTCCCCCCAATTCTCCATCAGAACAAGAGATCGGGTAAAGTTGGCATTATGATTTATGAAAACGTTTTTAGAATGAGTGAAACGAATGGATTTATTCAAGATAAACATATGCGTTGCATTAATTAATCAAAGATAAACAAGTTCGTGCATGCTAAATATGCTTAATCAAAGAGAAATACATATAAATAAACAAATGAACTGTCGGAAAAGTCCTTCTAAATGTTTATGAAATCTTGCATTCAAGAGTAACAGTTTCCTTTGGCGGAGCCTCAATGGAATTGGGACGTCTGGTTTATGATCACTGTGAGTCGTCATGGCTTGCCCCAGTTATGCTGGTCACATCTTCAACAGTTTTCAGTCGTTGCTTCAAAATAACTTTCCCAGATCCTTTGTTATTCCCGGTCATATCATCTTGAAGGTTACTGAAATGAAGCGATCTAGGCCTTTGAATAATTACTGGATTCGACTGATTTGCTGGGGGGTCAACATACTTTGCAGAATCTAAGCTTGACAAGCGGGGAACCCCGAGAGGAGTCTCGATCTTCGGCTGAGCATCGTTAAAAGACAACTTCTTCATTTCTAGCAAATTTCTGACAAAATTCTTAAGAGCGTAGCAATTCTCTAGATCATGGCTGGGCGCACCCTCATGAAATAAACAATGAGCGGCAGCGTTGTAACCTGCAGGTAACGGATTAGGCGGAGGACCCAAAGCACGGGTGGTAATCAGACCTTGTTGTACCAAATGGGGGTATAACTCAGTGAAAGTGATCGGAATTGGAGGACAAGGCTTATACTGCCTCTTACGGGGATAAGGAACCTGATCCTGTGATTGTTGGAGAACAGGAGCGTTGGGCACTCGTTGACTGTTGACAGGAACTTGCATAGGCGGATAACCGAAAGGTTGTTGATAAACCTGTGCTTGGCATACCGGAGCTGACTGCACAGGCTGGTATGTAGGAAACTGCTGGTCGAAAGGAGGTGCAACAGTAGCTACATAAGGTTGTTGGACATATGGAAACGGATAACCTTGAACATAACTCTGCTGATGTTGCCAAGGTTGAGGAGTAGCCAATTTGCGGTTCCTAGAACGTGCAGGTCCTTTACCATGGTCGGAGTTAGGAGTTTTGCACTTTGGAGGGGTAGCTCGTCGAACTGGTTGAGCACTAGGAGGCACCAAACCGGATTGAAGACCATGAGGAGGTACATTCTCGACAATAACAGCTTGTTGAGGTTCCATAACGGTATTAGTAGTCTCAGAAACAACAGTAGACTGAGCATCCACCTTCACACTAAGAGCTCGTAGCATCTCCAGAATCTGCCCTACACTTCCTCGAAGATCTTCGAGTTCATGGCTGACACGGTTGATCTCTTGATTTTGATCTTCCATCCTTTTGAAGGGTCGTATTGATGCAGAGAACTTAGGGTGACAAAACTGGAAGGTGAGAAAACCGCGTATGAGAAACCGGGAGACACATGCAATGCAAAAGTATGATGCTAAAATGTGAATGCAAATGAAGATTTCATGGAATTCAAATATTTACGAATATTGCGGAATACCAAGGAAACTTTTAATTCATTGAAGACAAATTACAAATAATATTCTTGCAACCAAAATAGCTAAGCCTAGAAAATCCTAGAGAAGCATCTTCCACAACTTCAGTGGGTAGACGGAGATCCGGAGGAAAATAAATATTCGTAGAGCCTTCTCTTCTTGTAGGATTGTATCTTATCATTCTTCGACTGAATCTGCTTTTGAAGTTCTTCGTACTCGCTGACCATCACATGGTATTTGTTCTTCCATGATTCTGTTTCGCGTTGTGATCTCTTTAAAGTGATCTTCAAAGTCTCAGCTTCAGTCATGAAATACTGGACAGGTTCTTCTCTTTGAGGTAAAGGATCTTGGCGAGAGTAGGGCATCTTCAATTCAATAGCTCTTCCTCGGACCCATTGAAGGTATGGTTCCAGGGACACACAATTAGGTCTTCCCAAACTTTCTTTGTCTTTCCTATGCAGATGATTCCAAGAAGATAGAATCTGATCTTGAAGATTTTTGCCGTCTTTGAAAAAGATTTTCTCCACATGAATACCTTTAGGCGGTTCCTTCAAGGGTTATCCCAACTATCGGCGAGCTAAGCCTGGATTGTAGCTAATTCCTCCATTGAAACTGAGCAAAGGCACATTGTTGAAGTTTCCACAACTATCAATGATCGATATCCCATCGTACATGCGATTATACCAATCAATATCAGAGTGAGTTAAAGCCATAATTTTTTGCGACCAACGTTCTTGATTAGGTCTCCAGAACGGACCGGACTTAGGTAAGTGAGAAATAAACCACTTGTATAGTAATGGCACACAGCATATAATCATTCCTCCACCATGAAAGTTTCGAAGATGTACTGAATGATAAGTATTACCCAATAGCGTTGGAACTGGATTTCTCCTCATGAAGGTCTTAATTGCATTAAGGTCCACAAACCCCTCAAAACTAGGAAAAAGCAGCAACCCATAAATAAGCAAAGCAAATATTGTCTCAAAGGCAAACATGTCTTTATGATCGGCATAAAATTGGGCCTTCTTAATTAGGAAGTCCCTGAGAAAACCGGAGGTCCCCCCTTTGGTGATCATATTGTTTTTGACATCGGATATCCTTAGACAAATGGCTTTAGCAATATCTCGTTCTTTAGGGTCTTCCTCCAAGAAAGGGAATGGAGACTTATCCAAGATAGGCAATCCCACCAACTGAGAGTACTCTTCTAAGGTAGGTAAAAGCTGATAATCTGGAAAGGTGAAGCAGTGATAATCTGGATCATAAAACTGTAGCAAAGTCGCAAGAAGTCCTTCGTTTACTTGAACCTTCAACAAAGACAATAGCCTTCCATATCTGTTTTGGAACTTTTCTTGATCTTGAACCAAATCTCTTAGCTTCTCTAGGACTTCCAAATTAAAACCCTTAAAAGTAAATTTCAAAGTATGCCTTCTATGGTGATCCATGGTATCCTGCAATGTTCATAAGTAGAGTTTGAATTCCATGAAGTCTTAATGTAATATGATGCTTTATGGATGCAATGCATGAAAACACACAAAGTCCTAGGTTAAAGGTACGTGAGCGGAGTTAAGGTCTACTCATCCCCAAAAGGAGTGTACTATAGGTTAGTTGTACCTGTAGAACAAGGTTCTAAAAAGTGCCCAAAGTCATCAGCCCATCTTTCGGATATTATCAACTTTCCGACTGACTCGGGGGTTAATAATATTCTCAAGAGAACCTCTTTTGAGTGTAGTATCGCGTAGCAACCAATGTAGGACTACTCCCACATAGTTCCCGCACTACGTCCTAAATAAGGTCGATGTGGTGTAAAGGTACTACGGTCCTCAATATCACAGACTCCAATCGATAAAGGTAAATGTTTTCACGACTATACTCGATCAACCGAACCATTTCCGAAAGGGTCTCAACTGAGCGGTGATTCTCGAATCATCTTGGTCGGGACTCACTCCCTATAAGCCTCATCGAATATATCCCCATCCTATAATAATGTCACTAGTCCGGGCGTAGGACTTATCTCACAACACAAGGAACAGCCCCAAAATCAAAGTACAATATATACATGCAAATGAATAGTAAAACAAATAGTAATAAATATGAACAAATTAGGGATAACCCTCAAAGTTTAGAAAGTCCCCAGTGAAGTCGCCATTTTCTGTTGCGGTGGAAATAGGATCACAAACTATTAATGAGTTTGAATCACAATTCAATTCACAACCGCTCTTTGATTTATCCGAAGGAAAAGGTCAAAAGAGGGAAAACCTATTTTGCATCGTAAACACAATGCGGGGAAAGATCTAGGGTTCGGGGGTTGGTTAAATTTAGGGAAGGTATTAGCACCCTAAACTTCTGTAGTACTCTACAGGAACCTTTTGTTCAAATGTTTACTATTTTGCTTTATTATTCTTAAGATATATGTACAAAGGATTAAAAGTGAGAAAAGAGACCTAAGGGGTTAATTCTAAGTTTACTCGGCAAGACATCGCATCTTGTGCCTACGTATCCTTACGGGAGTGGAATCAGAGTAATCGTAGTTCCCCTCAAAAGGGAGGTTAGAGACTTCTTGACTGTGGTCAAGGTCTCAAGGGGAATAAACATATCTTAAGGACACGCTTACGCGGAGTGTAGAAACTCCAAATCTCTACGTTGAATTTTTAAGTTGTAATTAGGGTTAAATTAGGGATTCCACGGCGGGAAACCCTAAAATGAGCGCGGCGGCTCCTTGACCTAATGCTATGGGTAAAATGGTAATTTTGCCTGCGGCGAGGCATTTGTGAAAATTAGGGTTTGTAGTTTGAGGTTTTGAGGGTTTGAAATTGAATGTGTGAAGTTTGAGGGTTTGAGATTGAGGACTATTGGCGCGGCGACCAAACGGTTAGACCTAACCTTCGGATGTGTGCAAGGTGACAGAATAATAGTGATGAAAGTGTGAGAAATTTAAATCATGCAAGCGGAAATAAAATGACAGAAATTAAAGCCATACAAGCAGAATTAAAAGGCAGAAAGTAAACGCGATTGTTATGTTCGCGAGGTTACAAACGAGGAGCAGTTACAATAATAGTGAAACTTAAGATAAAAACACAATACAATAGTAGTAAACATGAGCTGCAAAAGATGAACACCCGTTAGTAGGCAAAGTCAGACGGTAATTGGACGAATCATGAGACAAAAGTGCAATATTGGAGATTTTTGTTGTTTATAAAGAAAAAGTTTTGATTTAAGTTAAAAAGATGTTTAAACATTAAAAAAGGATTAAGTTTAATTTTCAAAAAAATAGTTTTAATTTAATTATCTAAAAAAAAAAGGTTTTACTTTTAATGTTATTCTTATTTTAAAAAATGGCTTTAGTTATTATTTTAAAAAAGATTTAAAGTTATTATTTGTAAAAAAGGGTTTAAAGTTATTATTTTAAAAAAAGAAAAGGTTTTTATAAAAAAATTAATTTTATTCATTTTTAAAAATAATATAATTAACAAAAAAAACAAAATAAATGTTGAGATGGAGAGTGGGTTGGGCCGATGGTAACATCCGGACCCAACCCGGTTTACACTAGCAAAACAAAAAGAACATAGGGTTCATTAGGTCGTGAACCCTAATCCCTTATTGAGGCGCCGTTTCGTTCTTGCCTCATCTCGGCTCTCTCGTATTCCCTCATTCCAACCTCTCTTCGTCTCTGGCCTTGAATCCATCTTTCGCTCGCGATGGAACACCTGAAATCAAATCAAACAACATTAAAAGTGACGGTATTATGTGTTCCTTGCTTACGTTTTTTCGACGGCGGTCTCCGGCGATTTCCGGTGGGGTTTAACGGCCTATGATGACTCAAGTTTTGAGGCTTCGATCATGGATTGCCCGTTGTTGATCTTTTAACAGCGATGGCGGTCCCGTCGGATTTTCGTATTCGCGGTGAGTCCGTTCTATGTTTGTGGCGCTGTGGTGATGGTTGTTGCTCGTTAATGGCCGATAATGAACATTCGATGGTGATTTGCGTTCGTCTGATGGCCAGGGTTTCGTCACCTCCTTCTTTCACATACGGCCGTTCCCCCTAGGGTTTTTGACGCGGTGAGACTGTTCCTTTTATATACTTTCTTTCTGATTTTCGAATGGGCTTTGGATTGATTTTATGATTGAAAACATCATCCCTTTTTCGGATTTGATTGTGATTCTCTTACCTTTTTCAGATTTATTTTAGAAACTTTTCATTTGGATTTGTTGGGATTTGTCTTGATGCATTATAACTGATTGGATTTGGATTTAGTTCTGAATATGACTTCCGTTTTGATAACCGGATTTTTGATTTTGGTTTTTCAGATGTGGGTTTTCTTTGACTTGTTGATGGTATGGATGTCCATTCGCTTATCTCATATTTGTTTCAACTTGGGAACCAACCAACTTACTTCAAACTCGAACTTTTATTTGTGAACTGATGTGGTTTTTTCTGATGCAGTTCTTAGTTTGTACTTCTGGTTTACTGATACGAGCTTATTAACCTTTTTCCTTCTTCATTTTCAGAACAGATGTTGTTGTTTGGGTTAAGCCGATTTTTGCCGAGGAAGGTCAATGGTTATGATGACGCTTCGTCTGAACCTATGTTGGATGCCATTGCCATTTGGTTTTGGTCGCATGGCCTTAGCGATGATGACCCACGGGTCTGAGCTGTCATTTTGTGCTTGAGCTGATAGTTTGTGCAAAATTACCGTATGCTATAATTCGATGTTCGGTAGGGAGTTGGTAACGGTTTCGGCCGTGGCTCTCCCGGCCGCTCGAACTTCACGCCCAATGATGATTAAAAACTGAGGGCTGAGTTGACTTCAAATCTCTTTCTTTGCTCTGTTTTCTTTTTGTTGTGCAGGTTAATCAGAGGTTGTATGAAGAAACTCAAAGGAACATCATGAAGAACACTTAGAATTCTTTAGGACTTAGGACTTTTTAGAGTAGAGATACTCCTTCGTGAATGTAATTCCTTGTAAACTCAAACAATGATTCATGAATTAGAATTCAAAGTTTATTTGAGTCACTCTTTTGTAAATTAAATACTTTATGAAATAAAAATTCAAAAAGTACTCATTTACTTCTTAAATATCTATGAACATACAAACGAATGACATTCAAAGGTACTTAAGTTCTGGCTCATATGCTTATTCTCTTCATAGTCCTGATCAAAACTAAGTGAATTCAACTAAATCCTCTCTGTTATGTATATCGAAAGAATGTGTTATTAACTGAAACGAAACTCCTCCCTAAACAAATGAACGACCCAACATTAGATACACTCCCGGTATTTTCCAATAATAAAACGAGCCAGCTTGATGCCTTGAAGGAAATCAACTTCTATGGTAGACAAATGTCCCACGTATCATGGTCTGAACGCCTCGAGGCTTAAAGACCGATTTTCTTCAGCATTAGCCAAAAATAGTGTAAAATGACCAAAACGCCCTTGAACTGGATTCCTGCAAAACAAATCAACACTCCATGACTGGTTAGTGATTAGTGGATGCTATGCTATGCGAAATGACTGACTAAATGTAAGGGTAAAATTTGTGGTATTACAATATGTTTTTCCACTACTTACGATGAGATAAGCAATTTCCTAAAAGATTAAGAAAATATATTTCTATTTTTTAGTTCATTCAATTTCTCTTCCCTGCCGGGCTAAGTTTTGTTTTCATGGTATGGACTCAAATGGCCCAAATTTAACAGAAAACACTATTGAGTACGTCTGAGTTTATATTGGTGTATTAATCTTTCTCAAATTATTTATGGATACTCTTGTGGTAAGCTTACGATTGTTTGTTTCACTACAAGAAACATTGCATTTTTCCAAGTGATTTTCACGTCACTAACATAAAAATCACTTCACTAATCAATATTTGCGACGTGGGTAAAACACGTTGGAAATGCAATGGTGGGAACTTTTTCCCACGTGGAAAACACGTCACAAAGTTGTGACATATAAACCACGTCGCAAATGACAAAAAAAGGAGAAAAAGTTCCCACGTGAAAACCAAGTCATTAATTAGTGACATGAAAATCATGTGGGAACTTACCTTTACCAATTTGGCCAGCACGCTTCCCTTGTCGCGGTGAAAATCGGATACCAAACTATTGATTAGTTTGAATCTTTAATTCATTTTGCAACCGAACTTTGATTTGTACAAAGGAAGGGATAAAGATTGAAATTCCCACAATGCAATGCAAATGCAAGGTTTAGAGAGTTTTAGGTTCGGGGGTCGGTTAAACTTAGGGAAGGTGCTAGCATCCTAAGTTTCTGTAGTACTCTACAGGAACCTCTTGTTTTATGTTGTTTATTGATATGGTTTATCTGCTTAATGGTTAAAAGACCTAGGGGTTTATTTCTAAGTATACTCGATAAGATATCGCATCTTATGTCTACATATCCTTACGGGAGTGGAATCAGAGTACTTGTAGTTCCCCTAAAGGGTTTGATGAGTTCTTTGACTATGGTCAAAGTTCCTACGAGTTTTAGGGTAGTTGATTAGTTTTATTTTAGGAGAAGAGATGCGTTATCATTTCAAGGGAAATTTAACCGCCATAAGTTATAGGAAAATAGTCTTTGCATCGTCTTAAGAGAAGGGCTCAAGTACTCGGATAGGGATCGACGAGGTACGCCTCTCTTAAGGCAAAGTTCCTAAGGTATTGACTGTATTGATGTGAGGTGTGTTGCACCCCAAAATTTGACCAACAATTATTTATTCATTGAGTGTTTGAAAGTTGATACCTTCATCAGACAGTCCAAGAGATCTTCAGAGGAATTGGTTGAAACCAGAGTTGTGTGTCTCCAAACTTGAGAGTTGTGGGTGCTCCTCAGATGATTCTGAGACTTTGAGAATGAACTTGGAGATTTGAGAAAGCCTATGAGATGTCTTGATAGCCATCATGAAGCCCAGAGAGGCCATTGTGCAAAAATTCAGAAGATTCAGCCATGAATGGTAGAATTAGGGTTTTGACTGGGTCAACCCTAAGTCCACTGAAGATTTGGAGAAGGTTGAGACCTAATCCAAGGGCCATGAGATCATGGAATGATGCATAGAGATATTATAAAGATGATTCCTAGACCAACTCATCATGATTGAAGAGTTTGAGAAGTTTTGAGTTAGGGTTTCTGAGGATTGTCAGTGAAAAAACCCTAATTTGATCCCTATCTTCCAGGAAGTTTTAGCTCTAGATGTGATTGATATCTCATCTTCCCCACAACATGAATGTTGTAGAGCTTGTTCTTAGCTTTAATTTGAGTGGTGGAAGTCCTTGATAGGAGTTGCAGAGCTCAAGTTATGGTTTTGACAAATTACAGGTCAGCAGAGGTGTGTGAATCTGGGTCCTTGAAAGTCACCCAACTTGCAGACAACTTTTGCCCTAGTAGGATGATTCCTATGATCTCTTGGTCAACATGAATGTTGAAGGGCATCTTCTTAGATTTAATTTGAGTGGTAGAAGTCCTTGATAGGATTTGTAGAACTCAACTTATGGTTTGAACAAGACAGGGGTATTTTGGTCATTTGTCAGTTATAGGTCATTTTAAGCAAAGGCCATATCTCCTATTTCCAAGCCTCAAATGGAAAAACTCAAAACATGAAAGTTTCTCAAAATGGGATTTTAAGTCTAGAAAAGTGGTCATGAGTTATTGAAAGAGCTTGTAGCAAGGATTTACAAGATTGGGTGAAAATGACCTAAAAATGGCTTATAAGTTGAAAAAGTTGAAATTTAAATTTGGTTTGGGAGATCCACAAATCCAAAATAGGTCATCCAATATATCATTTTGATTGGAAACATCATTTTAAAAACAATGGTTCAAGTAGAATTTTGATTTGAAGCTTGGAAATGGGGGTTACTTTGTAATTCTCATAATTGCATAATAAGGCACCTAAACAAAACTTCACAAAAAGCAAAGTTTAGCTTGTTTTTCACTCATTCTTTCTCAATATCTCTTGTAAAGAGATTTTAAAGTCCATTTGGCAAGGCTAAGGCATGAGATAATGGATGTTCAATGTATCATTCCATGAGAAGTTCTAGAACTTTCTAACACTTTCCACAAGCTTCTAGGTGTATCTAGATCATTCCATGGATTGCTATAAGAAGGGTGAATGTCCATATGGCCAGGGTTGGTGATCATTGTTGATGAGAGGTGAGATTAGAGTGTGAAAAGTAAAGATTCTTCCCTTTGCAATTTCACATCAAACCTTCATTCTCTTCAATCTCCATTCATTTCTCCTCCACAAACATATTCTTCTGATCATTGTGATTGATTACATGCTGAGGTAGAAGAAGATCCATGGCAGTTTGAAGCTGTTTTGAGGAAATTGCAAGAAGTGCATTTTGATATCAAACACCAGATTCAAACCTTGATCATTCATCTTGCTGCATACAGAAGTCATATTGGGCATTGGAGATTAATCAAGGAAGGTTTCAGGCACTGAATTGCAAGGAAACCATAGCCTCCATCAAAGTGTGACAGGTTGGTAATCTTGCTCGTATCTCCTAATTTATGTGCATTCCACCATAGTTATAGGTTTAGACTGGCTAAGCTAGGATAGAGGACCATTTTCTGAGAATTAGGGGAAGGATCATGAGGTTTCGAGGCAGGGTACAATTTCTTGCAGAATGAATAACAAGCAATTTTGTGTGCATCAATGGATATGAGATGGTGTAGAATGGTTAGGGAAACGTGTAGAGTAATTCTGGATCATTAGTTTGAGGTTCTATTAAGTTTGATAGCAGAGGAAGGAAATGGAACCTTGATGATGAAGCTTTCTGTTAGGGTGATTCAAGAGGTTTCAGGGAAAACTATGGATAGCATTGTGTTCAGGGTGATTGATAGGGCAACTTTGCTTTTGGAAGCTCATGAATCCATGGAGAAATCAGTGAGAACGATCAGGTTGAAGATCCTTGCATGGTGTTAGGGTTTCTGCAAACCCTAGGGTTCAGTTGGGGACGATGAAGGTCCATCGTTGGATCATCCAGAAGGCTTGACTAATTCCATCCATCGCACGGCTGTGATTTGATTTCAGAAAAGGAGGGAAGACTGAAGCGTGCAAAACGCAGCGTATCATTTAGCCAAACGCACCGTTTTAGTTGAATGAGGGAACTGGGCTCAGCAACTTACTTCTATTCCCACCCCCAGACTTGGCCCAATGTTCAGAATTAACTGTGGCGCTTTACTTTTCTCACCCCTCCCATTTATTTCTTATTCTTTTATCTTTTAATTTCCTTTAATTCTTTGCATTTTATAAAATTCATCAAAAATATAAAAATCAATATTTTTCATTTCTTCTTTTTTTCACATAATCATGATTTTGTCTAGAAAATTAATAAAAAATAAAATTCCATTTTATTTTTAGTTTAATATTTTTTAGCATATTTTCTTGTAAATAGTACATTTAATTGATTTTAGTTGATACCCAAGTTTGTACAATTTGTTTTAGGACTTTCCCTTAGGGTTTTTGAGCCATTCTTTTTGGCATAGTTAGGTATTAAACCCTAGTTTCATGTAGGATTTATCTCTTGATTTGTAGAGTAAATTTGATGTAGTTTGATTGTTAGACATTTAGGTGCTCTAATTAGGGTTTTAAGTTGTATAGGTAGACTTGAACAAATTTATTTTGGGGTTTATAGGCCAAATTAGTGTATGGGGAATACATGGGTTAAGGGTAAGTATGTATAGAATCCCCTAGAATTTTGCTAGAATATTGTATGGTGTTTTAGTATTTTTCATTGATTTTTGAATGTATGGATAGTATGTGTGTTGCTTAAAGGCATAAGTTGTATTGTTGTGTTTTCTTTCCTTCTCTTTTGAGTGTGTGAGCTTTAAGATTGAGTTGAAGACCTTATGGATCATCCTGGAAGCTTTGAAGACCTTGCAGAGGAGTTTAGCATAGCTTTTGTTGTTTTGTTTATAGGTTTATAGGTGCATAGGCAGAGCCCTAGATAGAATACTTTGTTCAATAAACAAGGAGTGTCTTGTTCACCTCCTTTCTTCTCTATGACACAGAGTCCCTTAAGGGTATTCACCTCTCTCCTTTGGAGGGATTAGTGACCTTGCCCTCTGAGGTAGAACTTTGAGAGAGCCTTTCCTTTGATGTTAAGTCCTCAATGGCATCCTTTGGAAGTCAGTGAGTACTGTAACATCCTCACCTCATCTTATTGACTGAATCTTGTTTGCTGGAGCATTTGAGCCATTGAAGATAGAAGCTGAAGCTTTGAAGAGGATGATTCCTTGAAGATTATTGAAGTCTGAAGACTTTGTGAAGATCAAGTTGATGCCTGGAGATCCCTGAAGATAGTGAAGCCTGAAGGTAGAGCTGATCAAAGGAGCTGAAGCTCAAGGGAGAGGATGGGTTGATACTCATGTTGTAGGGTTGATACCTGGAAAGCAAGTGATCTCTGAAGTCTGAAGACTGGGTGGCTGCTGGAGAAGCTGAGGCTTTCTTCTGTTTTCTTTGATGTATTGTGTGTTTTGTCTGATTTGTCTGCTGCATTAGACTAAGCCCATCTAGACTAAGTTCAGTCTAAGAGCATGAGTGCATCTGATTGTATTGTTATTGCTTGGCTTTGCTTGCGGGTATTCGGTAGAGCCCAGCTCCCTTGCCCATGTGTTTATTTTGCTTGATAGCATTCCATTTCTTTTATCTGTATGATTGCAGTTTACTGTTTTTTTGCTTGATAGCACGTTGTCTATTTTTCAGTATGATTACTGTTATTTCATGACTGGCTTGAGGTTGAGACGAGCTTGTGGAGGCTGAAGCCCCACACACATTTCCTCCCTCACTTGCATTGCATGCATTTTACTGTTAAAGCTGATGCTTTTGTCTGTTTTGGTGTATCATTGACATGATCCCTTAGGACTCTCATTTCCTCTGATGAGGATTTGATGATAGACTTTTAGGTTGAAACCTATGCATGACAACATCTAGGAGTTCCCTGTTCAAACCTCAACCATAGGATGAATCCATGGCATGATAACAATAGGACTTGATAGTCTCCCTCCTAGTTGGGCCTGTTCTCATCTCAAAGCAGTGTAAGATACAGTAATCATGAATGATTTCTTTCGTACGCTACGAGCCTTAAGCTATCTGAGAAAGGATTGTGGGAGAGTTTCTTTTCCACAGTCTGGATGCTTAGTATGGTACCCTTTGGGTGACATGCGACGCATTCACTCTCAGGTCATAGTCTCTAGTGCGGTCGAGATCGCCAACATAATAAAAAAACGCTTCTGTTAGGAGATGACCCGTAGTTTCCCGAACTACGTTTGCTCTGATCTTCCATACCGTGTGGAAGTACGTAGGCATAGGATGTGATGTCCTAGCGAGCAACCTTTCCCCCATAACCCTTCGTAGGCCGAACTACGTTGACTCTGATTTCTCATTCTCTGATGAGAATACGTAGGCATAAAGTGCGACGCTTTGCCGAGTCATTTTTCTTTTCTTTTTCAGCCAGCCTTGATAGGTAGATAGATTATAACCAACCCGTCCAAGTAAACAAACAAGCGAGGATCCCGTCGAGTACGACGGACGTGAGGGGTGCTAATACCTTCCCCTTGCGTAACCGACTCCCGAACCCAGACAATGGTTGCGATGACCTTGTCTTACCCTTTTTCGTCAGGTTTTTCCGATCGTTTCCTTTCCCGCTCTGAGGGATAAATAACGAAAGGTGGCGACTCTTCTGTCATGCCGGCACCTTATTTTCGCGCAAGCGACAGCTGACGACTCTGCTGGGGACTCCAACGGTTCCCTGTGCGAGTCAATCCTATCGTTTGTGTGTTTACTTGTTGGGTTGCGTTTATTTATCGCATTTTTTACTTCTCGCACTTTATTTCCCGCATTTTATGTTTCAGTATAATATGATTATTTGTGTTGTTGTGGGATGGGAGTTCTGATTGAGTGAGAAGCCAGACCCAGGCTTGAGTGCACCATAGACTTAGAGTGGAAATTAGTGGGCGCGTGCTTGCTTTGCAGGCACTAGTGTCTCATGAAATCCACGCTCAGACGAGGTTCATCCGGTTGGCTTCACTTTCAACCCTTTGGGTTGAGACGGTTGCTGGTTTGGTGGACTGTCGACTCTGGGGACCGATCATTTGTGATTCAGCTAAGTGAGGCCTCTTCAGGACTTGATGATGCCACTCCTTCTGGGAATCGTATCATCAGTTTTGAGAGTCTGTGACGCTGATGAACGCATAGGATGCCGTACCTTGAGTCAGTCTAGGTCCATACCTGTGAGCGGGACTGGGTTTATTGCAGGAAACTTAGACCTTCAGACTACCTGGTTTTCTTGACAGCGAATCAGTTATGTTGGGTTCTCAGTTACAGATGTGTTCTTGATAGAGCAAGAGTTTGGTCAGAGGATCTTATCATCGGGTGTTTATCTGTTCTTGACAGAGCAGGCTTTGATCAGTGTATTATCATCAGTGGTTTGTTCTGTATAGGGCAGATTTTGAGTGGGATCTGAGGATCTCATCAGCAGCTGTGTATTTGTTCCTGATAGGGCAGATCTTGATTTGGGGTCTGAAGACTTCATCAGCAGATGTTACTTGATCTTGCACTCGGGGTCCTTATTATCAGGCACTTATTCTTGTCAGAGCAGAATTTTGATCTCGGTCCTATCAGATGGTTATTCTCCACAGATCAGATTAGTGGCTTTACACCGGGGTTTCCTTCTCATCAGCGACTGTTGATACCGGATCTCCATAGCAGCTACCTGGATATATTATTGCATGCCTTCATTTTGCATTAGTTTGCGCATTCATCTGCATTCCATTAACGTGTGTATGTGTTGCAGGCACCGTTTCCCCGATCCCAGATTTCTCGCCTTCTGTTGTTATTATGGCCTCCCTCAGGAAGACTGTTGCATACAAGTTCCCGACCCCCGATGTGTCGAAGCTGACTGGTTTGATAGCCCTGGCAGGGGATTCTGTGAAGGATAGGTTCAGGAAGTCCTATGGCAGGTTGCTTAGTCTGGTTTGCAAGCCGTCTACGTCCGAGTTGAATGGGTTACATGCTCTTCTGCAGTTTTATGACCCTCCTTTGAGGTGTTTCACTTTCCGTGACTTCGTTCTCGCGCCGACATTGGAAGAGTATGCTGATATGCTGGGTGTGCCTATCAAAAGGCAGATGCCTTTTGTCCACATGGAGGCTGAGCCTGATCTGGCTGGTCTAGCTTCCTCACTCCATTTGAGCGCTTCTGAGTTAGTGGTGACAAGCTGGAACAAGGTCCCAGGGTTCTCTCTGCAGTTTCTGATAGCTAAGGCTCAGCAGTGTGCTAAGGACAAATGTTGGGACGCATTCAATGCCATCCTTGCATTGTGCATATATGGCATTATCCTATTCCCCAGCATGCCTGACTTCGTGGACTTTGATGCATTCCACATCTTTGCCTCAGGGAATCCAGTCCCTACTCTGATCGGAGACGTCTACCATTCAGTGCATTACAAGAATGAGAACCGGAGAGGGAAGAATGTTTCATGCTGCGTACCGTTGTTGTACAAGTGGTTTGATAGTCATTTGCCTAAGAAGGGTTCTTCTGTCTTGTCTGCAGCCACAGCTGAGTGGCCTGAACGTCTGATGAGTTTGTCGACAGAAGACATTGATTGGTTCGTTGACAGAGACAGGTTAGGCACCGAGGTGATCTTCAGTTGTAGTGGGTTTCCTAACGTACCTCTGATAGGTAGGAAGGGTTGCATCAACTACAATCCATCATTGCTAGTTCGTCAGTTTGCATATGCTTTGAGGACTCCACCGAAGGAGGAAGAGGTACAGGAATCTCTGTAGCTCACGGGTATTCTAGAGGGGGATTTGTTGTCCAAGCTTCAGTATGCGTGGAACAATATCAGCACGAGAGGAAAGCCTTTATTGGGGAAGAGCAACAGCCAAGCCTACCCTCCTTATTCAGATTGGATCAGAGCCAGAGCCAGCGCTATAGGGATGCCATTCCCTCATGTCAGACCAGAGAGTCCTCCACCAGTCGAAGAGCCTACCACTGTGTCCATTCATCAGCACAACCAGGTATTAGCTGAGCGTGATGAACTGAAGAGGGCAAATGCAGAATTAGAGAAGGAGTTAGCTCAGCTTCGAAGTGAGAAGAACGAAGTCGTGCATGCTCTCAAAAAGCAAACAGAGTCGGTAAGCCAGCTGAGTGCAGACTTGGCAAAGCAGATTGCTGATCGGGAACGCTTGGGTCAGGACTTCAGGGCTGCTAATGATGTACTAGCTACGAAGAAGCAGCATTTGGAGGAAGCATATCGGAGAATATCTAAGTTCGACCAGCATTGGAAGACTTCCATGGCCACCAGGAAGGAGCGAGAAGACAAGCTGACGCTGCAGATTTCTAAGCTAGAAGCCGAGGTAAAAGACAGTGAGCGGAGGTTTGATGAAGAGACCGCCCGCAGGTACTCCGCTGAAGCCCGTCTCAACAAAGCTATTGCTAGCCTGAAGGAGCATAAGCTGATGTTTGAGTCTAAGAAGCGGAAGCTGGAGGATTGCTTTGGCGAAGGCGCTTGGGAGAGTTCAGTTCAGGGGCTTCAGCATACTATCAGGCAAAGGGAACTACTCGTTGAGGGGTTGCTCACTTCGCCAGATCATCCGGACACGAAGGAGTTATTAGCGGAGTATCGCGCCCGTGGTCGTACTTGATTAGCTATATCCCTGTTTGTTTTGATCTTTGATATATGCTGACCATCACCAGACTTGTTGGCTGGGGTCATGCTGTTGATCTGTTTGTACCCGTTGATACTGTGTACTGCCCTGACAGGCCTTTCCATATATATATGAGACTGATGTTTCCATGATTAGGCTCGGATTTCTTCTTCCTCTTATTATTATCAGCACTGACACTAAGGCACTAGGATCGGGGGAAAATCTCCCACGCACACAGACACACGCATGCATCTGCATGAAGCATATTTGCATGGTGTATATCTTATTGCTTTTCCTAACCTTTATTGTTGACAGGTTTTTCAGGTTCCGAGTTGTCTCCGGTCTCCAGGATTGATCAAAGACTCATCCACCGCTACCCAACTCGCGCTAATCAGACAAGGATAATGGACCAGGTGCAGTCAGATGTTCAAGAGCTCCGTGAGCGGATGGACCGTTTCATGGAGCTAATGCAGGTGGTCGCGAATGGTCAAGACCAGCTTCGTACTCTGGTTCAACCTCTGATCTCCAGGGTTGACAGTAATGGCATACTGCATGGAGGGGCCGTGCCTACTCCTCCTCCTGTGGACGCTCCACAAAACGTTGTTCCTGTTGCCGGGGGCAACGGCAGTGCTAACGGCAATCTGATGACTAATCTCGGGCTCAATGCGGCAGGTGCCGGCAATGGTAGTCTGGGAGCCAACGTTAACATGGGGCCGGTCAACGGCAATGCTGGTCCAGGAAATCTGTTGGTGCCTCAACCGTGGCTGGAGGACCATCAGGATGACGTATTCTCTCAGAGAGGTGTAGAAGCAGAGTTGAATGCTGAAGCTCGACTCAGGTTCAAGGCGCTGGAAGACAAGATGAGAGACATAGAAAATCAGAACACATTGGGCGTTGACATGTCCAATCTCGGATTGATTGCTGACTTTAAAGTACCTCACAAGTTCAAGGTGCCTACCTTTGAGAAGTATAAGGGTACTACTTGCCCCCGGGTCCACCTCCGATCTTATTATAGAAAGATGTCCGCCTATTCTGACGATGAGAAGCTGCTGATGCACTTCTTTCAGGATAGTCTTTCTGGTCCATCGCTCAAATGGTATATGGGTTTGGAGCCCGCTACTGTGCGCACCTGGAAAGATCTTGCAGAAGCGTTCGTCCTCCACTATCAATACAATAGCGACTTGGCTCCCAACCAAGTTCAGCTTCAGAATCTCTCACAGCGGAATAATGAAAGCTTCAAAGAGTACGCCCAACGGTGGCGTGAATTGGCTGCTCGGGTTCAACCGCCGATGGTTGAGCGTGAGCTAGTGCAAATGTTCGTGGCTACCCTTCCTGGAATATATTATGAAAAGCTGGTCAGTGGCATGTCTGGAACATTCTCGGCTCTCATCACTTTGGGCGAGCATGTTGAGAACGGTATAAAGATCGGAAAAATTCAGGGCGAATCATCCTCAGCTGGAGGAGGTAGCAAGAAACCTTACGCTGGCAAGCGTCGAGAGGGAGATGCCAGTGCTGTCACTAATGCTAGGAGAAAGGGCAAGGGCCCTCAGCCTCAGATTGCTAGCATAAATATCCCAGCTGCTCCGCAGCAGCAGCAGCAGAATAATCAGGGGTACAAGAAATATCAGAATCGGGCTCCTATGGCAAACCGTCATTTTGATACTCCACCTATGTCGTATGCACAGCTTTTGCAAACGTTGCTTCAGCTCCAATTGGTTCAAAAGAGGACGTTGGCTCCCTTAACAGGGGCACCACCACCGGGGTATGATGCCAATGCTACTTGTGAATTCCACACTGGGGCACCTGGCTATACGATTGAGAATTGTAAAGCTTTTAAGCACAAAGTCCAGGACTTGGTGGACGCCACGGTTATCAACTTTTCTGACAACGTGCCCAACGTTACCAAAAACCCCATGCCTCATCATAAGGGGGGCGGAGTGAATGCTGTTATCACTGAGGAGAGTGCGGACTTGCTGACTGATGTCAAAGATTTGAAGACGCCGTTGAGTTTTGTCAAGGCTAAGCTGCTGAAGAAGGGCTTCTTTCCTGGATGCGGAGAGTTATGCATGGCTTGTGCTACACTTCCTGATGGGTGTGAGCAGCTGATCGAAGGTATCCAGAGTCTGATGTCTGAGGGTATTTTACAGTTCAGCCGGAGCATTGAGAGTGCATCAGGGGAGGTCGTGCTAAAGCAGGAAGATGAAGTTGCTACCATTACTATTCCTCGTCACCCTATTACTATTTCTGCGCCCCGTCCGCCTACAATCACTATCACCAGGGCCGGACCGATCCCATTCGAAAGCACTAATGCCGTTCCATGGCATTACGGCGCCGAAGTTTATTGTAATGGTCAGAAGATAGAGCTAGAGCCATTCGGATCGACTGTGCAGAATCTTACCGAAGTCAGTGGCATCACTAGAAGCGGTAGAGTGTTTGCGCCAGCGGAGGTTGCAGCAGAGAAAGTGGTCCGGGCTGACGCTGTGGATAAGGGTAAAGGTAAAGCTGTCGAAGAGGTCCCTGCAGGGGCAGAGAAGGACTTGCTGGTTAAAGATGCTGAAGAGTTCATGCGACTAATCAAGAAGAGTGACTACAAAATTGTAGATCATCTTCATCAGACTCCGTCGAAGATCTCGATTCTTAACTTGTTGCTGTGTTCTGAGGCGCACCGCAACGCCTTGCTGAAGGTATTGAATGCTGCATACATGCCGCAGGAGATATCAGTAAATCAACTGGAAGAAGTGGTAGCCCATGTTAATGCTGGTAATGGGCTGGGATTTACAGATCTGGAGCTGACTCCCAAGGGAAGAGATCACAACAACGCCTTGCACGTCTCAATAGAGTGCAGAGGCACGATTATGTCACATGTCCTGGTGGATACGGGCTCATCCCTTAACGTGCTTCCGAAGAAGGCACTGATGAAGCTGGATACCCGTGGATTGCTTTGCACGCCCAGTGATCTGGTCGTGAAAGCCTTTGATGGGACTAAGCGCCACGTCTTTGGAGAGTTGACCCTGCCAATTCAAGTTGGTCCAGAGACGTTCAATACGGTTTTCTATATCATGGATATCATGCCCGCCTATAGTTGCCTCTTAGGTCGGCCATGGATCCATTCTGCTGGTGCCGTGACGTCCACGCTGCATCAGAAGCTCAAATATGCTGTTGGGGGCAGCATAGTGACCGTCTGTGGTGAAGAGGACATCATGGTGAGCCACCTGTCGTCCTTTAAATACGTTGAAATGGATGGCGAGATCCATGAAACGCTCTGCCAAGCATTTGAAACCGTCAGGGTAAAGGAGGTAGCTCCCGTCGTCGCAGAGAAGCAGGAGATGAATCTCTCCTCGTTTAAGGAAGCTCGGGCCGTTGTCGAAGCCGGTTCCACCCCAGGCTGGGGGCATGTCTTGGATATACCAATCAAGCAGGATAAGTTTGGATTGGGGTATTCTCCTGGAGCTGAAGCTTCATCTTCTTCTGGCAGCTCGTTTCGTGGGAAAGAGCCGATCCTATTCACCAAGGGGGGAGTAATTTTCGAGAGCATCAACGCTGCGTCGGAGGACAGCGGGGATAGTGATTGCGATCTTGACGCCCGGATTCAACCGAGCAAGCCGGGCGAGCGCCTCCACAATTGGACCATCAAGGAGATTATCAAGCTGACAAGTGAAGAGTAATGATTTGCTTTTTACAATCTTTGTACAACCCTATGTCCTGCCCGGGGCATAGTGGTTTTACTGTCAGGGCCTTGTTGGATTATGTGTATGCATTTTGTTAATAAATAAAAGGCGTTTTCTTCGTACTCAAATATTGTGTTCTCTGTTATTCCTGTTTTATGTTTATTTCGAAAAACAGCAAAATGGCAACAAGGTTTGTGCTAACCTGCATATTCTTGCTTTAAACTTAACCCTTGTTATTGCAGGATCCACATAACAGACGACATCGACTCTGGACCCTCTACGGCTCACTACGACTTCGATTGCCCGATCTATCAAGCCGAGGATGAGATTGATGAAGACGAGGACCTTCCGGAAGAGTTGGCCCGCTTGTTGAGACAAGAAGAAAAGGTTATTCTGCCTCACGAGGAGGATATTGAGATTGTAAATCTGGGTTCTGAGGAGCTCGTCAGAAATGTCTGAGTAGGGGCTGCGCTGCAGAATGATGTCAAGCATAGATTGGTCGAGATGCTTCGAGAGTATAGTGACGTCTTTGCTTGGTCATATGAGGATATGCCCGGACTTGACACTGACATCGTGGTTCATCGCCTACCGTTGCGAGAGGATTGCCCTCCAGTCAAGCAGAAGCTCAGGAGGACGAGACCAGACATGGCTGTAAAAATCAAAGAAGAGGTCCAGAAGCAGTTGGACGCAGGATTTCTAGCCGTTACCACTTACCCTCCGTGGGTCGCCAACATAGTGCCTGTACCGAAGAAGGACGGTAAGGTACGCATGTGCGTCGATTATCGGGATTTGAACAGGGCGAGCCCTAAGGATGATTTCCCGTTGCCTCATATCGATGTGTTGGTCGACAACACAGCCCAGTTTTCCGTGTTTTCGTTCATGGATGGCTTCTCCGGTTACAATCAGATTAAGATGGCACCGGAAGACATGGAGAAAACGACGTTTATTACCCCCTGGGGAACATTCTGCTATAAGGTAATGCCCTTCGGTCTGAAGAACGCAGGGGCCACTTACCAGCGAGCAATGGTAACTTTGTTTCATGATATGATTCATCATGAGATCGAGGTCTATGTTGATGACATGATTGCAAAGTCCCAAACGGAGGAGGAGCATCTGGTTAATTTGTTGAAGCTGTTTGAAAGGCTTAGGAAATTCAGGCTGAGGCTGAATCCTAACAAGTGCACTTTCGGAGTGCGGTCCGGAAAGTTATTGGGGTTTATCGTTAGTGAACGAGGTATTGAAGTTGATCCTGCGAAAATAAAAGCTATTCAAGAAATGCCAGCGCCGAAAACAGAAAAAGAAGTTCGTGGTTTCTTGGGCCGAATAAACTACATTGCAAGGTTTATCTCTCAGCTCACGGCCACTTGTGAACCGATGTTCAAGCTTTTAAAGAAAGATCAGGCGATTATCTGGAACGAGGATTGCCAGAAGGCATTCGACAAAATAAAGCAGTATCTTCAAGAACCTCCAATCTTGATACCCCCAGTGGCTGGACGGCCATTAATCATGTACCTGACGGTTCTGGAGAATAGTATGGGGTGTGTCCTCGGTCAGCACGACGAGACGGGCAGAAAAGAGCATGCCATTTATTACTTGAGTAAAAAGTTCACTGAGTGTGAATCTCGATACTCGATGCTGGAGAAGACGTGTTGTGCATTAGCTTGGGCGGCCAAACGTCTGCGACAGTATATGCTCTGTCGCTACTGCGAAAATCGGCGCCGGCTGAACAGAAGAGTCGCCACCGTGCGTTATTTATCCCACGGGAGGGAAAGGAAACGCTTAGAGTAAACCTCGCACAACACGGGAAAGGTATGGTCATCGCAACCAAAACCTGGGTTCGGGAGTCGGTTACGCAAGGGGAAGGTATTAGCACCCCTCACGTCCGTCGTACTCGACGGGATCCACGCTTGTTTTCGGGTATGGATTGTTATTCTATCTAAACTATAGGTCAAGGGTTAAAAAGAAAATAAAGTGAAAATAAAATGACTCGGCAAAGTATCGCACTTTATGCCTACGTATTCCCGTCTGGAACGAGAAATCAGAGTCAACGTAGTTCGCCTACCTACGGGAAAGGAAGGGAAGGTTGCTCGCTAGGATATCGCATCCTATGCCTACGTACTTTCATACAGCATGAAAGATCAGAGCAAACGTAGTTCGGGCCACGTACGACACAAGTCTGTTTTAATTGTTTTTATTCCTTCTGAAAAAGGTTTTTCTGATTAACAGTCCAAGCGGACAAAAAGGACGTTTTGATGAATTCACATTCTTTTACGGAAGAAGTGTCTTTTATTGTGTTTGAAATCTTTATTGTGTTTTTCTGTTTGTTTTGAGAAAGAAAGAGACAGAACTCTAACCTACGGTTGCGAAGGGAAACAAACTAACCTAATGTTATCATGCATGGGTTAAGACCTAGTGTCTATCATGCTCCTCTCTTGCACAGAGAGAAACAGAGATCCTACGGGATAGGCAGAAACAAAAACAATATCAGATATATACAGTAAAATAGTAAAATGCATGGATGCAACAGCACAAGCGAGGCAAGGGAGTCCCACTCAACCTCGAACCTAGAAAACAATAGGCAAAAGTGAACAGACTTCACTTTCAACCCAACAGGGTAAACAGCAAACAATACAATTCAGAAAACCAATCAATACATCAACAAATGAAATACAGCAATAAAACAAACAGCTTCAGCAGCTCTGAATCAACAACTGGCTTCAAGTAATCTCCAATCAGCTACAGGCTTCAACAAGCATCAATCTCCATCTTCATGGCCTTCAGACAAGGGCTTTGATCATCAGTCTTCCATCTGCAATGGCTTTTCTTCAAGCTCAAACCTCCAGGATGAGGGATCAGTCACAAGAGTGAATGGGTGTTAAGCAATCAGCTGACTACCAAAGGTGGTGAACAGACTGCTTCTAACACAAGAGACATTTTCTCTCAAGAGTTCTATCTCATAGACACTATCACCAAGCCTTCCAAAGGAAGGGGGTGAGTGTCTTAGAGAGACTCTGAATCACAGAGAAGAATGGATGCAGACAAGGCAATCCATGTTTGAGAAACAATCTTTCTAATCTAGAGCTCTGCCTAGCTCCTAAACTCTAGTCTCCTCAGCAGCTGATAGCAAGAAACTCCTCCTCAACTCTGACAGTTGATCTTCAATCTTTGAATCTCCAATAGCTTCATCTCCACAAATCTTCAGCTTCCCCAGGGCCCCAGACAAACCCAATACCCATACAAACAATCAATAAACCCCAGAGGGCACACCACACCAGACAACAGATATACAGACAGTAATAATAGCAGTAGGGGAATCCTGACTTTTTCTCTAAGGGATCTAATAACTACCCCTAGCCCCTATAGTCCCATAACTAATCTATTCAAACCCTAAGTCCTAAGGGAAATGAAATCAAACTCCTAAGTTGTCACCTAAACCCCAGTTTTGCTCATGACATTCAAGCATTTATTAATCACCTAAAATTAACCTCTAAAAATGGGAACTAAAATATTTCTACAAGCCTAATATCTCATCTAAACAATATGAAAAGAATGACCAAAAAAAAACTCAAAGCATGTGAGAGAACAAAAATCATAAAAATAATGCATGAAATGAATTATTTAATGTGACATTTATTTAGAAAATATGTAAAAAATATGGAATAAAACTAAAAATGAAATTTTATTTTTCTATAATATTCTACACATCCTAAAGAACATATGGTAAAAAGAATGGATTAAAATGCATTTTTTATGAATTAGTTATGATTTGATGAAAATTGGTAAAATAAAATGGAATTAAGAAAAATAAAATTGAATTAAATGAGGGAGAGGGGTGCATTCAGAAGTCTCGCCCAGTTCAAACCAGGATGGGCCCTCACAATGGGGGTGCAGATAGCGCCTTTTACTAAGGCCCAGAAAACACTCAGACTTAAAGAGCAAATAAAAACCAGCTGGGGGTGAGAAAAGTAGCGAAAACACGTTCATATCTGAGTTGGGCTTAACATTGGGGGTGGGGATAACAAAATCCAACTCAGGCCCGCCCGTTTCAATTAATGAAACGGTGCGTTTTGGCCAAGGTCCTTCCCTCCAAATTTCAGATTAAATGACAGCCACAAGATCATCCTCCAAGTCAAAGGTCTTCGCGCGCATTGGACGGGTAGGATTATGTCTTCCTCCCTTGATCTGAAACCTAGGGTTTCAACTTCCATGAATGGCCATGCACGACTAAACTTCACCTCTTCTGTTCTCCTTCCACACGCAATGAAATGCCACGCCATAAACATGAAACCTGCTCCAAATCTCTCCCTCTACAATCCTATAGCACCAGTTTATCTTGAAACTCACCACATCAACAAATCCGATTGAATCACATACTGGCCACCATTGAAATGCACTGATATGAACCATCACTATTCTCCCTCAAACTTACCATAATCTGATCTATGCACAAAGGTGATTAACCTACACCATCGATCTAAGATTCTAATGGCTTAACCTAAGAGATATTAATCCAAACAGTTTGTTGCACCTGTCACTAACCATCACCAATCCTTTCCAAATTCATCTAACTTAATCTCCTAACCACCTAGATCAAGTCTAAGCTAATAAAATCATGTTAAACTAACTGAATTAAGCAAATCGAATGAAAACTTACCTGATGTAAAACCTTGAGAACAGCTATGGAGATGGAAGATCTGAGGCTTTTGAGTGTTGAATCCTGATCACTCCTTGATGAACTTGATTCTGTATGCAAGCTTTGGATGAGACTTGGCCAGAATTATGCTATCCACTTGAGATTGTGATTTTGATGTTCTTGCAAAAGGCACTCGAAAATGGATGATAATCACCAAAACCTTGCTTCAATTCTGATCTATGATGATAATGGAGCACAATTGAATCAATGTGGATGATGATTTTGTGAAGATTTTGAGAGAATTACAATGAAACTTCAATGAAAAGAATGAGGGAATTTGTGAAACTCTTGGTGCAAAATGAAGCCAACCCTTGCCAAATTCTCCTTTCATGAATATATAGACCCCAATGGTACATTCTAGATCCATCTTGCACATTCCCTTGTTTTCAAATTTTGGCTCATTTTGATTATGTTTCTTAAATTACAAGTAACCAAAGATAACTCCATTTTTTCCTTCTAAACTCAAAAAAGTGTGTGAACCATTGTTCTTAGAATTGTTTTTCCATTCAAAATCATATATTGGAAGTCTCCATTTGGACTTGGAAATCTCCCAAACCATTTTTCACTTTGAAATTATTCACTTTATAAGCCTTTTTAGTTCATATTTTGACCAATTATGCAACTCCATGCTATGGGCTTCTCCAATAACTTGTGACCCTCTTTCTAGACTTAAAATCCCATTTGGAGCAAGTTTGATGTTGTAAGTTTTTCCATTTGAGGCCTCCTTGTATGAGTTTTGGGTATAGGTTAAAATGACCTGTAATTCACCAATGCCCAAAATACCCTTTGCTTGCCAAGACCATAAGTTGAGTTCTCCCCATCATATGAAGGCATGCCATACCATTCTAGAAAGCTAAGACAATGAGGAACAACTCTTATGTTGACCAAGAATTCATTTGAAATATCCTTGAGGGGCAAAACTAGCTTGGAAGTCAAGTCACTTTCACAGACAAAAATTCAGACACCCCAGATGACCTGTAACTTGTAAGGACCATAACTTGAGTTCTATAAATCTCCTTGAGGTCTTCCACCACTCAAATTAAAGGTCTTGAGATCCTCTACAAGTTTCATGTTGGCCAAGAAGCCATTTGAAGCTAGCATTTTGACTTATCTTGCTTGGAAATTTGACCTAAACTAGGGGATTTTACAGAGAAACCCTAATTTAGTAACTCCTCTTCTCCTTGATTTCTCTTGAATTCTCCTTGTCATATCTCCATATCCTTCTTCATATGTTCAATGATGATCCCCACATCTCTCCAATAGACTTGAATGCACTCTTAAGTCAGTCAATTGACCTAGGGTTGACCTAGGGTTGACCCAGATGAAACCCTAGTTGACTGTCTTCAACTATAGCTCTTGTGCTCTCATCAATGACTTGTCTCCTTCTCCAAATGACTTTCTAAGTCTCCCATAATGTCTAGATACTCTCCATGCCTTCAACTCACAGCTCACAATCCTCTTGTTGATCCTTAGATACCCTCAGCTAGGAGATGGACTCAAGGCTTGATCTGCTGAACTCTTTGCTTTCAAATTCTTTCCTGATGACTTGAATGAGGTTGAATTGGGATAATAACCCCTTGATAGGCCTCTAGAGATGATAATAATGATTGGTCCCCTATTGAATGACTTGCTATGCTTATGCTATGCAGATGGTTAGTCTATGTACATGACTCTACATGCAAATGCTAATGATGATGAAACATAAACCAAGGAATAAGGTTGGGCAAATTTTAGGGTGCAACAGCTGCCCCTATTCAAGCGACTTGGACCCGATTGGATGAAGAGCCCGGAGCCTTCAGACATTCGCGGTACGAGACGGTTGAATACTAGTGAAACCAGAAATTTGCCAACCGCAGAAATACACTGCGCTCCTGCTTGAGGAATGACATTCGTCAGCTGAATCTGACTGTTAGAGCAACCCGCTGATCTCGCACGACCGTGCTGGGGATTGTCTTCATCGTTCTGAAGAGGATTCTGTCATAACAGATTGCTTGCTTGTCCATGCTAGGACTCTGTCTGTCATCAATACGAAGAAATCTCACCTAGAATCTGTCCACGTTAGGACTCCACTTGCTGTCAACCCAGAAAAATCTCGACAACTCCGCTGGGGATACTTCGTCTGCATTTCCGTAAACTGAATCGTCCACGTTAGGAATAACACTCTTCCACGTTAGGAGTAACACCTGTCCACGTTAGGAATCACATCGCCCACGTTAGGAGTAACGCTTTTATCTTTCCACGTTAGGAAGCAATCTTCCTTCCACATAAGGAGAACTACATCAATCTGTCCACGTAAGGACTCCAATGCCATTTGACATGTCCGCGTCAGGACTCCGATCTTTCCACGTAAGGAATACAACTATTTCTGAACTTGTCCACGTTAGGACTCTACTTTTCTTGCATCTGTCCACGTAAGGACTAACTTCCTTCTTCCACGTTAGGAATATCTTCTTCGATCTGTCCGCGTCAGGACTAAACTCTCTTTCCACGTCAGGAATAATCCATTTCTTTCCACGTCAGGAATCAATCGATTTTCCACGTAAGGAATAAACTCGTCTTTCCACGTAAGGAAACCACTTTTCTTCCACGTAAGGAATGCTCTTGATATGTCCACGTTAGGACTCAAATCCTTCCACGTTAGGAATCAAACCTTGATCTGTCCACGTCAGGACTAAACTTTGCCACGTCAGGAATGCCATCTTAATCTGTCCACGTAAGGACTCTCTTCTTTCCACGTTAGGAATACTGTCATTTCCACGTAAGGAAACTATCTTCTGACACGTCCGCGTATGGACTCCATCTTTTCCGCGTTAGGAATCTCCGTCTTTCCACGTTAGGAACCACTTCTGTTGATATGTCCGCGTAAGGACTACATCTTTCCACGTTAGGAATAATAATCTCTTTGATCTGTCCGCGTTAGGACACTGATCTCGTCTTGATTTGTCCACGTTAGGACTCAGGCGTCTTCGACTCACTGAGGAAATAAGACTTGTCCACGTAAGGACTCACACCTTCGACTCACTGGGGAAATATCCGCGTTAGGACTTACACTTTGCCAACAACACGAAGAAGGATAAATTTGTCCACGTCAGGATTCTTGTACCTTGTCATCACAAAGAACTACAAACTTGTCCACGTCAGGACGCACATTTCACCATTACGAATAAAGATATCCGTTGAAAACAAATGATCCACGTCAGGACACCAACACGAAGAGTAACCAATCTTTTGTCGACGTCATGACCTCCTTTTCTCCAAATTTCGAGAGACCGAATCTATCCATGTCAGGATTAACGCACCTTACCAATCCGGTAAAACAAACCTATCCACGTTAGGACGCCCACTTCTGAAGAAATCCCGTCATTCTAGGAGTAAATGGTCCACGTCAGGACTTAATTCTTCAATGATCCTTACCCACAAACTGTTCAGCACTGACGTGACAGCGACTTCGAGATGAACTCTACTGGGGATGTCTGAAAACCAACTATCGGACGCCTGCTCTGATAACCGGCGGTGGTCTCTGAAATTCTGATTCATGCGACTCGTTGATGACAAACGAACTTTGCTTGGGAATAAGGAGATTCTTATCCTGGCCACTCTGGCTGGGGAAAATAAAGGACCTTTGCCTAAATGACTCTGCTGGAGACAAAGAGAGTTTTATCATTATAACTCTGTGGGGGTATACCGCCGAAACTGACATTATCATTGAATATCTCCTGCCGAGATCCTGACTGTTTGGTGATTTATTTGAGCAAGAGCTCTCTCCACCTGAACTGCTAGAATACAAACACTGCTTCAGCAAAATAAATGCTGGAAGGGTAACGCCGACTCGCCGGGGATAGCCTGATGCTACAAAATTATTCCGGCAAAATAAATGCTGGTAGGATGAAGTCGACCCTGCTGGGAAGTTGGGAACTCAAACCACACGTCTTGTTGAAGTAACCCCCTGCTGGGGAATATGACTTTGCTGGAGAATAACAGATGTGCACAGTATGATCGGACTTTCTGCTGGAATGTGAACCGATATCACCAGTATCTCTGACAAAATAAATGACAGGAACCGCCATCAACTCTGCTGGGGAGAGTCTTGATCTTCGAATTCCACTGGAAGGAAAGAACATTTGCTGAAAAGAGAACTCCGCTGGGGATGGCTGGATTCTCTTGGGGAAAATTAACTGACCCTGCTGGGGGAGAATGCATGACCCTGCGGGGGGAGATGAACCTGTCTGAATACAGCCTTATGATCTCAGAATCACCAAACTCTGCTGAGGACGAGTAACTTCTCTGGAGCACGTCCTTTGGATAAGCTACGGCTAGCTGGAGAATTCTATCCTTCTTCAGGAAGAACATGCATGACCTGCGTGGGGATCAAGCCTTTCACTATTGCAATCTTTTGATCACCTTCCTCGTACAGTTATGAAACCTGCAACAACACAAACAAAGCACGACAAGCCTATGCAATCCAAATCGATTCAGGTTAGTGACGTTACACTCAGTTAATTCAAAGCTTTAACAATTGTTGGCAAGGGCCAGTAATGTTATACTCATGCTAGCTTCAATAAACTTAGGCGTTTTATCATGCGCAAAACAGTAAAGAACAGGCATCAAGTACTGAATAACACATTTTCATTGATTGGGCCCCTGAATGGGCGGAGTTTTTTGTACACGGGATGTAACTCCTGAAAAGAGGAAGCTACGCAAAGCAAATATACAAGTATGCAAGTATTCACAAGAAGCATAAATATTGACAAATTAAATTTTGTACACATGTCGGCAACTGGATGCAGATGAACACCACGAACTGATCCTCCCATGACTCGTCCGACTCTAATACTTTCCCGGTATCCCCACTTCTGAAGAGATTGTGTCCGATAACTGACTCCTCAAATATATTCTCCCGCATTGATACTCATTGAATTCAAATTCGGACCGCAGTCATTTGCTTTTCTCATCCCTAACTTTTGCGTGAACCGCCCTTTACGGGTTTTCAGTTCACCGGGATACCCCTTTTTGCCGAAGCCGCCCAGTGTAGGTTTTCAACTTCGCGGGTGTACATTTTTTCAATTTTATCCCTAACTTTTGCCCGAACCTTTCATTCTGTTTTTGGTTCGCCAGGATGCCCCATTTTTGCCTGGACTCTCTTTTTTCTGTCCAGCGGGTCTATTTTAAGCAAAGTATTTTTTAACTGCGTCCGAATTCACAGGTGACGCAAAGTCTTCCCCGTCCATGGTGGACAACAATAAAGCTCCTCCTGAAAAGACCTTACTGACAACGTATGGCCCTTCGTAATTGGGGGTCCACTTGCCCCTGTGATCTGCTTGCGGCGGGAGAATCCTTTTCAGCACAAGGTCGCCCGTCTGAAAGCTTCGAGGAATTATCTTCTTGTCGTACGCTTTCTTCATTCGTCTTTGGTACAAACGACCGTATGCCAGAGAAGCTAGCCTCTTCTCATCCATCAAACTCAGTTGGTTCAACCTATTCGTTACCCATTCTGCCTCGTCCAGCTGAACGTCTCGCAATACCCTCAGAGAAGGTATCTCAACTTCCAATGGTAATACCGCTTCCATTCCGTATACCAGCGAGAACGGAGTTGCCCCGGTTGATGTGCGTACCGTCGTACGATAACCGTGCAAAGCGAAAGGTAGCATTTCATGCCAATCTTTATAAGTCACCACCATTTTCTGGACGATCTTCTTGATATTTTTATTGGCCGCTTCGACAGCGCCATTCATCTTGGGTCGGTAAGGGGAGGAGTTGTGATGTTCGATCTTGAAATTCTGACAGAGCTCCTTCATCATTTTGTTGTTCAGATTAGAACCATTATCCGTGATTATCCGCTCGGGGATTCCGTATCGGCAAATGATATCTCTCTTGATGAATCTAGCCACCACTTGCTTCGTTACATTTGCGTAAGACGCTGCTTCCACCCACTTGGTGAAATAATCGATTGCTACGAGGATGAACCGATGCCCGTTAGAAGCCGTCGGCTCAATCTTTCCAATCATATCGATTCCCCACATTGAGAATGGCCATGGAGATGACATCACATTTAGAGGACTCGGAGGCACATGTATTTTGTCAGCATAAATTTGGCACTTGTGGCACTTTCTTGCAAATTTGAAACAATCAGTTTCCATCGTCAGCCAAAAGTAACCTGCCCGCAGCAGCTTTCTTGTCATAGCATGCCCACCAGCATGCGTACCGAATGCACCTTCGTGAATTTCCTCCATGAGAAGCTTTGCCTCTTTCTCGTCTACACAACGCAACAACACCAAGTCGTGGTTTCTTCTGTACAAGACGCCATCCGGGTTCAAATAGAAATTACCCGCTAATCTCCTGAGAGTCTTCTGATCTTGACTGGATGCCTCAGCCGGATACTCTTTATTCTTCAGGAAGTTAAGGATATCAAAATACCATGGTTTGCCATCAGACGCTTCATCAATAGCAAATACATAAGCTGGCCTGTCCAACCGAGAGATAGTGATTTGGGGAGCTTCGTTCCAGAAATTGACCTTGTACATGGAAGACAAGGTGGCAAGGGCGTCAGCCATTTGATTTTCTGCCCGCGGCACGTGATGCAACTCAACCTTGTCGAAGAAAGGCAACAATCTCCTGGCATAATTCATATAATGTATCAAATTGGGCTGCCGTGTCTCCCATTCCCCTTTGATCTGATTCACTACCAGAGCTGAGTCTCCGTATACGTCTAAATGTTTGATTCGCAAATCAATGGCTTCTTCAAGCCCCATTATACAAGCTTCGTATTCGGCCTCATTGTTGGTAACAGCAAAGGTCAATCGGGCAGTAAACGGGATGTGCGACCCGTGCGGCGTAGTGATAATTGCCCCTATTCCGCTACCGTAAGCATTCACAGCTCCGTCAAATATCATCTGCCATTTGGACCCCGGCTCTGGTCCTTCGTCTGGTAACGGCTCTTCGCAATCCTTCATCTTGAGATACATGATATCCTCGTCAGGAAAGTCAAATCTCATCGATTGATACTCTTCAATAGGCTGCTCCGCCAGATACTCAGACAACACACTCCCCTTTATTGCCTTTTGCGAGACGTATTGAATATCGTACTCAATCAAGATCATCTGCCACCGGGCAATTCTACCTGACAACGCCTGCTTTTCAAATATATATTTGATTGGATCCATCTTCGAGATGAGCATGGTTGTATGATTCAGCATGTATTGCCTCAAACGCTTGGCGGCCCAGGCTAGCGCGCAACAAGTTTTCTCCAGCATTGAGTATCGAGATTCACAGTCTGTAAATTTCTTACTCAGATAGTAGATCGCATGCTCTTTTCTCCCCGTCTCGTCGTGTTGACCGAGAACACAACCCATGCTTCCCTCAAGAACCGTCAAATACATTATCAAGGGTCTCCCTGCCACCGGGGGTATCAAAATAGGAGGCTCCTGCAGATACTTCTTTATTTTATCGAACGCCTTTTGACAATTATCGTTCCACGTTATAGCTTGATCTTTCTTTAACAGCTTGAATAATGGTTCACACGTAGCAGTCAGGTGAGATATGAACCGAGCAATGTAGTTCAGTCTCCCTAAAAACCCGCGCACCTCTTTCTCTGTTTTAGGCGTCGGCATTTCTTGAATCGCTTTTATTTTAGCAGGATCGACCTCTATTCCTCTTTCGCTTACGATAAACCCCAGCAGTTTACCCGATCTCACCCCGAAGGTGCATTTGTTAGGGTTCAGCCTCAGCCTGAACTTCCTAAGTCTTTTAAACAACTTCAACAGATTCACCAGATGCTCTTCCTCTGTCTGGGATTTGGCAATCATATCGTCAACATAAACTTCGATCTCTTTATGCATCATGTCATGAAAGAGAGTCGTCATCGCACGCTGATATGTTGCCCCAGCATTTTTCAAGCCAAAGGGCATCACTTTATAGCAAAATGTTCCCCAAGGCGTTATGAAAGTAGTCTTCTCCATATCCTCTGGCGCCATTTTAATTTGATTATATCCTGAAAAGCCATCCATGAAAGAGAATACGGAGTACTGAGCGGTATTATCAACTAATACGTCAATATGAGGAAGTGGAAAATCGTCTTTTGGGCTTGCTTTATTCAAATCTCTATAATCCACGCACATTCGAACCTTGCCATCTTTCTTTGGCACTGGCACGATGTTAGCAACCCATGAGGGATACTTCGTCACAGCCAGGAACCCAGCGTCCCACTGTTTCTGAACCTCCTCTTTGATCTTCATTGCCATATCTGGGCGAGTTCTGCGAAGTTTTTGTTTGACAGGCGGGCAGTCTTCTTTCAGTGGCAGACGATGCACAACCATATCTGTATCGAGCCCTGGCATATCTTCATACGACCAAGCGAATACATCATTATACTCTCGGAGCATTTCAACCAGTTTTCGCTTGATATCACTCTGCAGTGCGGCTCCGATACGAATATTTTTCTCAACCCCTTCCGACCCCAAATTGATAATTTCGATGACCTCGTCGTGAGGCAGAATGGCCCTTTCCTCTTGCTTTACTAACCAAGACAGCTCTTCAGGAACGTCGCTATCTTCGACAACCTCTTCTTCGGTCTGGAATACCGGGTGCTCGAAGTCGGGACGAGTCATAGGTGGTTCAAGGATGTCATCTGAAAATGTTATCCTGCAAAAGAAAGGGTTAAGTGCTTCAAAATGCGTATAAAGCGGATAACCACGTTGCCATTTTATTGAAAAATACAAAACAAGAAAGACAGGGATTACAGTATTTGCACATGAAAAAACGCCATTTATTTAATGATTAACGAAGCAATGTTTATAACAACACAGCCCTAAGCAAATCCTGATGCCCCGGGCAAAACATCAGATTATTCAACAATTAATAAAGCAAAGCATTACTGTTTGAAAGTCACAGGAACAAGCTCCTGAATAGACCAGTTGCACAGTCCTTGTCCTGGCGTGCTTGGCTGAATCCAGGCATCCATATCACAGTCGCTGTCCCCTTCATCGGATTCCGAAGCAGCATTGACAGATTCCTGGCATACTCCACTGGCAGAGATGGTGATTGACTTTCTGAAATGAGGGGCCCCCACGGAAGGAGTTGATGACGACGGTCGGTACCCCAGTCCGAACCGGTCCATTTTCACAGGAATGTCCAATACTTTGCCCCAGCCTTTGGCTTCCCCTGCTTCCACTAGCGCTTGAGCTTCTTTATACGATGAGACAGCTATTTCTGGTACTTTGCTTGGCCCGGGGCCCTTGTCCTTTATGCGCAAACCTTCGAATGCCTGGCATGGCGTCTCGTGGATCTCCCCGTCGACTTCCACATATTTAAACGAAGATAGATGGCTGACCAGGATGTCTTCTTCTCCGCACACGGTGACTACACTGTCTCCGACCATATACTTTAACTTCTGATGCAGGGTTGACGTGACTGCCCCTGCCCCGTGAATCCAAGGTCTTCCCAGCAAGCAGCTATACGCAGGCTGTATATCCATGATATAAAACTCCGTTGCAAACACTTCCGGCCCCACTTGCAGAGGCAAGGTAATCGATCCGAAGACTGTTCTCCGCGTGCCGTCAAACGCTCTGACTACCAAATCGCTGGGTGTACACAAAATCCCTCGAACATCCAGCTTCATCATAGCCTTCTTAGGCAGCACGTTCAAAGACGACCCGGTGTCAACCAATACGTGCGACATTGTCGACCCTCTGCACTCAACAGATACATGTAATGCCATATTATGATCCCTTCCTTTCGGAGTCAAGTCGAAATCAGTAAAGCCCAGACTGTGGCCCGCATTTACATGTGCCAATACTCCTTCTAGCTGGTTCACGGAGACATCCTGTGGTACAAAAGAAGTGTCCAGGACTTTCAGCAAAGCGTTTCGGTGAGCTTCCGAACACAGCAACAATGACAATATAGATATTTTGGACGGCGTTTGCTGCAGATGCTCCACGATTTTATAATCGCTTTTCCGAATTAAGCGCATGAATTCCTCTACGTCCTTTGACGCTGCTTCTTTTTCATTTGCTTGTACCGGAACATTCTCAACCGCTTTCCCTTTTCCTTTCGCTAGCCTTTCGGCCTCTACTTCAGGAGATATAAAGATCCTGCCGCTTCTCGTCATGCCTCCCGAGCCCACAACATTATCCACAATCTCCGCTGACTGCTTGTTAACATCGATTTTAATCCCGTCACAATACACCTCTAGCCCATATGACCATGGGACCGCTTTCGTGTTCTCATACGGGATTGGCCCGGCTTTAGTTATAGTAATCGGTGGTCGCTGAACTGGTGCTGAAATAGTGATCGTCTTCCTAGGAATTGTCACTGTGGCAACATCACTCTGATTATCCATTACTGCCCCTGCCGGCTCCTCAGTTGCTGTTCTATCAAACTGCAATATACCATCATCAATTAAGGCCTGAATGCCTTTCTTCAAATCCTCACACCCCCCAGACAGGGCCCAACAATCTAAGCAGTACTCATTACAACCCGGGTAAACACCTCCTTGCAACAGTCGGCTTTTTATTTCGCTCAGCGGCGTCTTTAAATCCTCAACATTCATAATCAGATTCAGACCTTCCTCAGTCAGCACGGCATTCGCCCCATGATTAGGCATGGGTTTCTGGACTATATTCGCACCGGTCGTTCCGAAGTTGATAGACTTGTTGTCCAAGAGATCCTGCACAACGTGCTTAAAAGCATGACAACCTTCTATATCATGGCCCGGGGCCCCAGAATGAAACTCGCAGCGCCTATTTGCATCATAGCCGAACGGGGGAGCTCCCGTTATCGGTGCCAAGGTTCTTTTCTCCACCAGATTCAATCCCAACAAGGTCTGCAATAAATCAGCATAGTTAGAGGGAGGCTTCTCGAACACCCTTCTCGGCTTACCACCCTGGAATTTTCTCTGAGCTTGCTGTGCCCCCTGCTGAGGCTGCTGCTGCTGTGGCATTGGTTGCTGCTGAACCTGTTGTTGTTGCTGGATTGGTTGTTGTTGATACGGGATGGTGACACTCGACACTTGCTGCTGCTGACGATATGGATTTCTTCCCCTGCCTCGGCCTCGGCCTCGGCCTCCAAATACCGCGCTAGCTTCGCCCTGACGGCGCCCACCGTAAGCTTTCCTATTACTGCCAGATGCAGTTGATTCATCGACTTGGAACTTTCCTTGCTTAATGTTCCGCTCAATCTTTTCACCCATCAGAATCAGATCTGAAAAACTAGCCAGAGACGTATGAAACAACATATCATGAAACAGCCCGGTGAATGTGCCAACAAACATGTCGTTCATTTCTTTATCTTCCACAGGAGGACGGACCCTGGCAGCCATATCGCGCCACCTTTGCGCGTATTCTTTAAAACTCTCCCCCTTCTTCTGCGAAAGCCCGGCCAACTGGACCCGATTGGGTGCCAGGTCACTGTTATATTTGTAATGGGCTACGAACGCCTCTGCTAATTGCTTCCAAGTCTTGATATCAGTGGGCTCCAACCCCATGTACCACTCTAAGGAAGGACCCGATAGACTATCCTGAAAGAAATGCATGAGCATTCTTTCATCAGTGGAGTATGCAGACATCTTTCTGTAATAAGCTCGGACATGCACCTTCGGACATGTATCTCCTTTGTACTTATCGAACGCAGGCGCTTTGAACTTGATTGGCACCCTCAGCCCAGGTACCAAGCCCATTGTTGCCATGTCCAGACCCACAGCACTCTGGTTTAGGACTCCCTTCATTTGCTCTTCCAGCATTCTAATCTTTTGAGAATCATCCATCGGCCCTTCAAAGCCTCCTCCAGAGAAGGCGTCCTCCTGTTGATCCTCTTGCCACATACCGTTTCCAGCCCCGTATCCATCATATGCATTATTACGTCCGGCTCTGACCTGATTCATCCCCGGAACTCGGCCTCTGTTGCCATACCCTTGAACACCTCCAGCAGGCCCACCAGCCATAAAACCAGTACCGTTTCCGTTTCCAAAACCTCCGTAGCCCTGATTGAACATACCATAACCATCTTGCCCAAAGCCTTGAGCATTAAAGCCATACTTGCCAGTATTGTCGAATCCCTGATCGTTGAATCCGAACCCAGCGTTGACAAAGCCATTACCTCCGAGATTATCTCCCACATTGACATCACCCGGCCCAGCGTTATGGACAGCAGTTTCATTTCCAACTCCGACGTTACCATTCACAGCAGCGGTAGCGTTGTTGACGTTAGCAGCATTCACATTGACGACAGGCGGAGCCACTGGCGTGGGAGTGCCGTCTCCATGAGCAGTATCAACCCGGACAGACTGATGATCTTCGTTACCATGACCAGCGTTGCGAGCCAACAGAGGCTGGACCATGGCCTGCAAGTTCTCTTGCCCTTTTGCTATAGCCTCCATGGTCTGCATGAAGAGGGCGAGCTTCTCGCGCACATCCTGCATCTCGTTCTGAATCTGGTCCATGACTTTCCGACAGTTGGATCGTGTAGAATAGCGGTGCGGATGTTGATCTGGAATCCTGTTAAGTACCTGATGCAGAGCAAGAGATAAGACACCATTCATAGATTACCTGTCATGCAATATGAATGTGAATGCAATGCAATGTGTCTGTGCATTAGGGAAGTTCATTCCCCCAGTTCTAGTGCGATGGTGCCGGTGCAGTGACGATGCTGACAATAAGAATATCGGAGCTGAATCATAGAAAGCCTCGTATATAGCAGAGAGAATCAATAAGCCCAGGGTACAATGTCACTGAGAGTACAAAGATGGCATGACCTCAACCAACAATCCTGGTGATGGTCAGCACTATGCAAATAAAGCATACAAATAATGGAATGATCAAATCCTCCCAAAAGTCTGGTACTCCTCTATCAGCTTCTTGGTCTCCGGATGACTTGGTCGATCGAGCAGCCCTTCAACAAGCTGGTTTCTCTTCTTAAGGACACGGCGTACGTCTTCAGCAGTTTCTTCCCATGTTGCTTCTCCGAAGCAATCTTCTAGCTTTCGCTTCTGGGACACTGCTTCATCTCTGGATTTGATTGCTTTGTTCAGTGCATGCTGGACACTATACCGGTTCATCACTTCCTCCTCACACTTCTTGATGCTGGACTTCAACTTCTCTTCGAGGTCGGAAATTTGCTGCTTCAGCTTATCTTCCCTCTTCTTGTTGTTGGTGAGTGTAGCATTCCAAGTCTTATTGCAAGAAGATATCTCTCGGTGTGCTGCGTCGAGCGCTTTCTTTTTGGCTTCCAGCATGTCATGGGAGCTTCTGAACTCTTGCCCCAGACGTTCGCGCTTCTTCTTTTCCTCGGTCAACTCAGCTCCTAACCTGTTTACTAGCTCAATCTGTTGCTGGAAAGCATATACGGCCTTGTTTTTCTCGCTGCGCGCCTGGGCTAACTCTTGCTCTAACCCTTCGTTAATCTTCATCAAAGCTTCTTTCTCTCTCACAACCTGTTCATATGCTTCTCTAGAAACAGTAGTCGGCTCTTCTACCGGAATAGGATCAAGAGTTGGTGCATCTGGAAACGGCATCTTCAATTGACTAGCCCTCTCTTGAATCCAAGCTCTATAAGGTGCATAGGCCTGACAGTCATTCTTTCCTAACAACGGCTTCCCTTTGCGGTTAATATGCGTCCAGGCACGTCGCAACTTGGCTAATAACTCCCCCTTCACGTCACCGGTGAAGTAAAGAGATTCCTGTACTTCCTCCTCTTGAGGTGGATTCTTCAGCGCATATCCGAACTGGCGAATGAATAGAGAAGGGTTGTAATTGATACACCCTTTTCTTCCTATCAATGGCACATTAGGGTACCCAGCACAGCTAAAGATGAGCTCAGATCCCAACAAATCTCTATCAAACCACTCCATATCTTCCGACGATAGCCTCATCAAGCGTTCTGGCCAACCAACTGGAACTGTAGTTTCTGCAGCAGATCTTCTCTTAGGAAGGTGACTCTCAAACCACATACTCAATAAGGGTACACACAGATGAACATTCTTCCCTCTTCCCTTCTCATTCTTGTAATGCAGTGAATGGTAGAGATCTCCGAGTAAAGTAGGTACAGGATTACCAGCGGCGAACAAGTAGAAAGCATCGAAGTCCACAAAATCCGGTATATTGGGGAACAGTACTATGCCATAAATGCACAAGGCCAACACAGCGTTGAAAGCAACCCAGCACCCACTCTTGGCATACTCTTGGGCTTTACCCACTAAAAACTGAAATGAGAATCCTGGAACTCCACGGGAAACAGTAGTCACAAGTTCAGAAGCATCAACATGCAAGGCTTTTGCCAATTCCTCCGGCTTGGGTTTGGCATCATAATGAATGAATGGAACCTGGTTCTGCACAGGCAGCTCAACATACTCAGCGTATTCCTCCAAGGTTGGTCCCATAATAAAGTCAGAGAACGTGAAGCACCTCAAAGCAGGGTCATAGAATTGCATCAAAGCATACAGCCCATCTAACTCTACCTCTGTAGGTTTGCACACCAATCTCAGTAATCTACCATAGCTCATCCGGAAACTCCTACGAATACCCTCATCAGCAAGAGAGATCAACCCCAGTAAAGGAACAATACCAGGCGTAGGCAATTTGTAAGCAACCGTTCTCCTTAAGCTAGTCATGATCAAACACTCAGAAGTCTGGGCACTAGAACTAGGGAAATGCGAATGCACCTGCAGCACAGACACACGTTAGTGAAATGCAAATGGTAATGGATATGCAAGGATGCAATGCAAGTAACATTCAACAGGGACCAAAGCTGCAGCTGAATAGCCTAAACCCAATCAAGAAAGGTCTCAGATAGACCGTCCAGAAGTCATCAAACCCTGGTCTCAGATAGACCTAAAATAAAACTCCAACACTGGTCTCTGACAGACCTCAAACCATAACTCGAACTGGTCTCTGATAGACCTCAAATCACCTCCATAATTGGTCTCTGACAGACCTCATGACTCTCCAACTGGTCTTTGACAGACCTCAGAACACATCTCCAAATGGTCTCTGACAGACCTCATAACTCTCCATAAATAACCAGGATCTCTGATCAAGAAATAACCGGTAGTCTGGAGGTCTAGTTACCTGCATAACCCTGAATCCCCTCACAGGTGGGTGGCCCTATAACTGGCACAAGGTACGGCATCCTATGCGGTCATCGGCGTCACAGACTTTCAGGGTTGATGATACGATTCCCAGAAGGAGTGGCATCATCAAATCCTGAAGAGGCCTCACTCAGCCAATTTCCAAATGATCGGTCCCCAGAGTCGACAATCCAACTAACCAGCAACCCACGCCAACCAAAGGAAGGGGCAGGAGGCCAACCAGAGGAACCTCGTCTGAGTGTAGATTTCATGGGACACCAAAGCAAGCAAAGCAAGCGGGCGCCCACTAATTTCTACTCTAATTCTAGGTGCACTCAAGCCCAGGTCCGGCTTATCTCTCAATATCAGAACACCCGTCACACCCCAATACAGCAATAATAAACAATATATAAAGCTGAAAATACAAGGTTAGAAATATACAATAACTCCATACAGAATCCTCGACGGGAAAACAAGCGTTAGGATTGACTCTCTCAAGGGACGTTGGATCCCAAATGCATAAGAACCATCGCAGTCCTTAGCAGCCAGGGGACGTTGGATCCCCAGCAGAGTCGCCAGCTGTCGCTACTGCGAAAATCGGCGCCGGCTGAACAGAAGAGTCGCCACCGTGCGTTATTTATCCCACGGGAGGGAAAGGAAACGCTCAGAGTAAACCTCGCACAACACGGGAAAGGTATGGTCATCGCAACCAAAACCTGGGTTCGGGAGTCGGTTACGCAAGGGGAAGGTATTAGCACCCCTCACGTCCGTCGTACTCGACGGGATCCACGCTTGTTTTCGGGTATGGATTGTTATTCTATCTAAACTATAGGTCAAGGGTTAAAAAGAAAATAAAGTGAAAATAAAATGACTCGGCAAAGTATCGCACTTTATGCCTACGTATTCCCGTCTGGAACGAGAAATCAGAGTCAACGTAGTTCGCCTACCTACGGGAAAGGAAGGGAAGGTTGCTCGCTAGGATATCGCATCCTATGCCTACGTACTTTCATACAGCATGAAAGATCAGAGCAAACGTAGTTCGGGCCACGTACGACACAAGTCTGTTTTAATTGTTTTTATTCCTTCTGAAAAAGGTTTTTCTGATTAACAGTCCAAGCGGACAAAAAGGACGTTTTGATGAATTCACATTCTTTTACGGAAGAAGTGTCTTTTATTGTGTTTGAAATCTTTATTGTGTTTTTCTGTTTGTTTTGAGAAAGAAAGAGACAGAACTCTAACCTACGGTTGCGAAGGGAAACAAACTAACCTAATGTTATCATGCATGGGTTAAGACCTAGTGTCTATCATGCTCCTCTCTTGCACAGAGAGAAACAGAGATCCTACGGGATAGGCAGAAACAAAAACAATATCAGATATATACAGTAAAATAGTAAAATGCATGGATGCAACAGCACAAGCGAGGCAAGGGAGTCCCACTCAACCTCGAACCTAGAAAACAATAGGCAAAAGTGAACAGACTTCACTTTCAACCCAACAGGGTAAACAGCAAACAATACAATTCAGAAAACCAATCAATACATCAACAAATGAAATACAGCAATAAAACAAACAGCTTCAGCAGCTCTGAATCAACAACTGGCTTCAAGTAATCTCCAATCAGCTACAGGCTTCAACAAGCATCAATCTCCATCTTCATGGCCTTCAGACAAGGGCTTTGATCATCAGTCTTCCATCTGCAATGGCTTTTCTTCAAGCTCAAACCTCCAGGATGAGGGATCAGTCACAAGAGTGAATGGGTGTTAAGCAATCAGCTGACTACCAAAGGTGGTGAACAGACTGCTTCTAACACAAGAGACATTTTCTCTCAAGAGTTCTATCTCATAGACACTATCACCAAGCCTTCCAAAGGAAGGGGGTGAGTGTCTTAGAGAGACTCTGAATCACAGAGAAGAATGGATGCAGACAAGGCAATCCATGTTTGAGAAACAATCTTTCTAATCTAGAGCTCTGCCTAGCTCCTAAACTCTAGTCTCCTCAGCAGCTGATAGCAAGAAACTCCTCCTCAACTCTGACAGTTGATCTTCAATCTTTGAATCTCCAATAGCTTCATCTCCACAAATCTTCAGCTTCCCCAGGGCCCCAGACAAACCCAATACCCATACAAACAATCAATAAACCCCAGAGGGCACACCACACCAGACAACAGATATACATACAGTAATAATAGCAGTAGGGGAATCCTGACTTTTTCTCTAAGGGATCTAATAACTACCCCTAGCCCCTATAGTCCCATAACTAATCTATTCAAACCCTAAGTCCTAAGGGAAATGAAATCAAACTCCTAAGTTGTCACCTAAACCCCAGTTTTGCTCATGACATTCAAGCATTTATTAATCACCTAAAATTAACCTCTAAAAATGGGAACTAAAATATTTCTACAAGCCTAATATCTCATCTAAACAATATGAAAAGAATGACCAAAAAAAAACTCAAAGCATGTGAGAGAACAAAAATCATAAAAATAATGCATGAAATGAATTATTTAATGTGACATTTATTTAGAAAATATGTAAAAAATATGGAATAAAACTAAAAATGAAATTTTATTTTTCTATAATATTCTACACATCCTAAAGAACATATGGTAAAAAGAATGGATTAAAATGCATTTTTTATGAATTAGTTATGATTTGATGAAAATTGGTAAAATAAAATGGAATTAAGAAAAATAAAATTGAATTAAATGAGGGAGAGGGGTGCATTCAGAAGTCTCGCCCAGTTCAAACCAGGATGGGCCCTCACAATGGGGGTGCAGATAGCGCCTTTTACTAAGGCCCAGAAAACACTCAGACTTAAAGAGCAAATAAAAACCAGCTGGGGGTGAGAAAAGTAGCGAAAACACGTTCATATCTGAGTTGGGCTTAACATTGGGGGTGGGGATAACAAAATCCAACTCAGGCCCGCCCGTTTCAATTAATGAAACGGTGCGTTTTGGCCAAGGTCCTTCCCTCCAAATTTCAGATTAAATGACAGCCACAAGATCATCCTCCAAGTCAAAGGTCTTCGCGCGCATTGGACGGGTAGGATTATGTCTTCCTCCCTTGATCTGAAACCTAGGGTTTCAACTTCCATGAATGGCCATGCACGACTAAACTTCACCTCTTCTGTTCTCCTTCCACACGCAATGAAATGCCACGCCATAAACATGAAACCTGCTCCAAATCTCTCCCTCTACAATCCTATAGCACCAGTTTATCTTGAAACTCACCACATCAACAAATCCGATTGAATCACATACTGGCCACCATTGAAATGCACTGATATGAACCATCACTATTCTCCCTCAAACTTACCATAATCTGATCTATGCACAAAGGTGATTAACCTACACCATCGATCTAAGATTCTAATGGCTTAACCTAAGAGATATTAATCCAAACAGTTTGTTGCACCTGTCACTAACCATCACCAATCCTTTCCAAATTCATCTAACTTAATCTCCTAACCACCTAGATCAAGTCTAAGCTAATAAAATCATGTTAAACTAACTGAATTAAGCAAATCGAATGAAAACTTACCTGATGTAAAACCTTGAGAACAGCTATGGAGATGGAAGATCTGAGGCTTTTGAGTGTTGAATCCTGATCACTCCTTGATGAACTTGATTCTGTATGCAAGCTTTGGATGAGACTTGGCCAGAATTATGCTATCCACTTGAGATTGTGATTTTGATGTTCTTGCAAAAGGCACTCGAAAATGGATGATAATCACCAAAACCTTGCTTCAATTCTGATCTATGATGATAATGGAGCACAATTGAATCAATGTGGATGATGATTTTGTGAAGATTTTGAGAGAATTACAATGAAACTTCAATGAAAAGAATGAGGGAATTTGTGAAACTCTTGGTGCAAAATGAAGCCAACCCTTGCCAAATTCTCCTTTCATGAATATATAGACCCCAATGGTACATTCTAGATCCATCTTGCACATTCCCTTGTTTTCAAATTTTGGCTCATTTTGATTATGTTTCTTAAATTACAAGTAACCAAAGATAACTCCATTTTTTCCTTCTAAACTCAAAAAAGTGTGTGAACCATTGTTCTTAGAATTGTTTTTCCATTCAAAATCATATATTGGAAGTCTCCATTTGGACTTGGAAATCTCCCAAACCATTTTTCACTTTGAAATTATTCACTTTATAAGCCTTTTTAGTTCATATTTTGACCAATTATGCAACTCCATGCTATGGGCTTCTCCAATAACTTGTGACCCTCTTTCTAGACTTAAAATCCCATTTGGAGCAAGTTTGATGTTGTAAGTTTTTCCATTTGAGGCCTCCTTGTATGAGTTTTGGGTATAGGTTAAAATGACCTGTAATTCACCAATGCCCAAAATACCCTTTGCTTGCCAAGACCATAAGTTGAGTTCTCCCCATCATATGAAGGCATGCCATACCATTCTAGAAAGCTAAGACAATGAGGAACAACTCTTATGTTGACCAAGAATTCATTTGAAATATCCTTGAGGGGCAAAACTAGCTTGGAAGTCAAGTCACTTTCACAGACAAAAATTCAGACACCCCAGATGACCTGTAACTTGTAAGGACCATAACTTGAGTTCTATAAATCTCCTTGAGGTCTTCCACCACTCAAATTAAAGGTCTTGAGATCCTCTACAAGTTTCATGTTGGCCAAGAAGCCATTTGAAGCTAGCATTTTGACTTATCTTGCTTGGAAATTTGACCTAAACTAGGGGATTTTACAGAGAAACCCTAATTTAGTAACTCCTCTTCTCCTTGATTTCTCTTGAATTCTCCTTGTCATATCTCCATATCCTTCTTCATATGTTCAATGATGATCCCCACATCTCTCCAATAGACTTGAATGCACTCTTAAGTCAGTCAATTGACCTAGGGTTGACCTAGGGTTGACCCAGATGAAACCCTAGTTGACTGTCTTCAACTATAGCTCTTGTGCTCTCATCAATGACTTGTCTCCTTCTCCAAATGACTTTCTAAGTCTCCCATAATGTCTAGATACTCTCCATGCCTTCAACTCACAGCTCACAATCCTCTTGTTGATCCTTAGATACCCTCAGCTAGGAGATGGACTCAAGGCTTGATCTGCTGAACTCTTTGCTTTCAAATTCTTTCCTGATGACTTGAATGAGGTTGAATTGGGATAATAACCCCTTGATAGGCCTCTAGAGATGATAATAATGATTGGTCCCCTATTGAATGACTTGCTATGCTTATGCTATGCAGATGGTTAGTCTATGTACATGACTCTACATGCAAATGCTAATGATGATGAAACATAAACCAAGGAATAAGGTTGGGCAAATTTTAGGGTGCAACATGCTCAACCACACCACTATGCTAATTTCGAAGATGGATCCGATCAAGTACGTCTTCGAGAAGCAGGCTCTTTCGGGCAGGATTGCCAGATGGCAGATGGTGTTAACGGAGTATGATATTCAGTACGTCTCTCAGAAAGCCATTAAGGGAAGTGTATTGTCTGATTACCTTGCCGAACAGCCGATCGAAGACTACCAGCCGATGAAGTTCGAATTCCCTGACGAGGACATTATGTTTCTCAAAGCGAAGGATTGCGATGAGCCATTGCCCGATGAAGGGCCAGATAGGAAGTCTCAGTGGAAGTTGATATTCGACGGAGCGGTCAATTCCTATGGAAGTGGTATCGGGGCTATCATCACGACTCCTCACGGATCCCACATCCCGTTTACTGCGAGACTGACGTTTCCAGTTACCAACAACGAAGCCGAGTATGAAGCATGTATTATGGGTCTAGAAGAGGCAATTGATTTGAGAATCAAGAATCTAGACATATATGGTGACTCAGCGCTTGTAATCAATCAAATTAAAGGGGAGTGGGAAACTCGTCAAGCGAATTTAGTGCCGTACATGAATTATGCCAGGAGGCTGCTTCCGTTCTTCGACCGAGTGGAACTTCATCATGTACCCAGGGCTGAAAATCAAATGGCTGATGCTTTAGCCACGCTGGCTTCAATGTATAAAGTCAATTATTGGAATGAGGCTCCGAGAATTGTGCTTTCGCGTCTTGACAGACCAGCATTTGTCTTTGCAATCGAGGATGCCACCGACGGCAAGCCATGGTTCCACGACATCCAGACCTTCCTTATGACTAAGGAGTATCCTGCGGGTGCGTCTACCCAGGATAAGAAGACTTTAAGGAGGCTGTCTGGAAACTTTTATCTCAATCCTGATGGAGTGTTGTATAAGAGAAACCACGATCTCGTGCTACTCAGATGTGTAGATGAAAAAGAGGCGAGTATACTCATGGAAGAAGTCCATGAGGGCACATTTGGTACGCACGCCGGCGGGCATGCCATGACGAGAAAGATCCTGAGAGCAGGATATTACTGGCTGACTATGGAGTCAGATTGCTTCAGATTCGCGAAGAAATGTCACAAATGCCAGATTTATGCTGATAAAGTTCATGTGCCGCCGTGCCCATTGAATGTCATGTCCTCCCCATGGCCGTTCTCCATGTGGGGCATCGACATGATAGGCAAGATCGAGCCCACTGCATCCAATGGTCATCGTTTCATTCTGGTAGCTATCGACTACTTCACCAAATGGGTGGAGGCAGCCTCGTACGCTAATGTGACCAAGCAGGTGGTAGCTAGATTCATAAAGAAGGACATCATCTGTCGCTATGGAATTCCCGAGCAGATCATTACTGATAATGGTTCGAATTTGAACAACAAGATGATGAAGGAGCTGTGCCAGAGCTTCAAGATTGAACACCACAACTCATCTCCTTACCGGCCGAAGATGAATGGCGCTGTTGAAGCGGCCAACAAGAACATCAAGAAGATTGTTCAGAAGATGGTTGTGATGTACAAAGATTGGCACGAGATGTTGTCGTTTGCCTTGCACGGTTATCGTACGACGGTGCGTACGTCGACCGGGGCAACTCCTTTCTCCTTGGTGTACGGTATGGAAGCTGTCCTACCGTTAGAAGTGGAGATTCCCTCTTTGCGAGTTTTGGTTGATGTGAAACTCGACGAGGCAGAATGGATTACGAATCGTTTGAACCAACTCAGCCTGATGGACGAGAAAAGGTTAGCATCGATTGCATTTGGTCGTCTGTACCAAAGTCGAATGAAGAAAGCTTATGATAAGAAGGTGCGTCCCAGAAGCTTTCAGACGGGTGATTTCGTCCTGAAGAAGATTCTTCCGCCACACTCCGATCACCGGGGCAAGTGGACTCCGAATTACGAAGGGCCGTATGTCGTCAGCAAGGTCTTCTCAGGAGGAGATTTGTTGTTATCCACGATGGATGGTGAAGATTTTGCATCCCCGGTGAACGCGGACGCAGTTAAAAAATACTTTGCTTGAAAGAGACCCGCTGGACAAAAAAGAAAGAGTCCAGGCAAAAAAGGGGCATCCCGGCGAACCAAAAACAGAATAAAAGGTTCGGGCAAAAATTAGGGATATATTGAAAAAATGTACACCCGCGAAGTCGAAAACCTACACTGGGCGGCTTCGGCAAAAAAGGGTATCCCGGTGAACCGAAAACCCGTAAAGGGCGGTTCACGCAAAAGTTAGGGATTTGAATAAGCAAATGACTGCGTTCCGCGTGTGGACTTTCATTGTTTAGTGGTTTGGAGGACCTGAGGGCCGTTTATCTGAATCAATCTCTTCCGAAGCTGAAGCATCGGAGAAGTATCGAAGTCGAGTGGGTCTTAGAGGGATCAACTCATGGTGTTCGTCTACGCCTCGTTGCCGACATTTGTATATACTGATGTATATTTATGTTTTCATTTTGTGCGGCTTCCTCATCCCAGGAGCTTGCCTCTGTTGTAAAACATTTTTGCCCATTCAGGGGTTCATCATCAATAAAATGCACATTATTCAGCAATTTTGCTTGTCTGTTTAGCATTTATCTGTTTTGTTTGCGAATGAAAACGCCGATGTTTTAATAAAATGCGCATACATAAACTTACGGGCCTAGGCCCATTGATTGTTGAAACAATTAATTAACTGAATATTGTCACGAGATAATAACCTGGATAGGCCCCTTTGAGAAGGGTATCTTGTCTGTTTGTTTGTGTTGTTGCAGGTGTAGCACCTTCCGGAAAATGTGCCGTGCGCATCCCCGAAGCAGGGCGAGTCCTCCTTCTCCAGCAGAGTTCAGTAGTCTCTCCTCCGCATAATCTGAACGCAAATAGTGAGCATTGATATGTCTCCCCATGCAAAGAGGATTCTCTTCCCCAAGCAGACGCATCCTGAGGGAGCGTCACCCCATCAGCGGAACCAAGCACCGAAGAATGATGTCATCTTTCCCCAGCACCGGGTCACAAGTGCAGATTTCATAGAAGCGTTCGGGTGCCGCATCTCGTGTTTCCCCAGTAAAGTCTCCAGCGGAATTGAGACTCCCCACCAGAGTTATACTCTCTCCTGAAGTTGGATGATTCCCTCTTCCACGGTAGAGTGTTGGAACAGCTGATGTTGTATTCCCCTGCAGAGTTGTACTCTCCCCCGAAGTCAGATGATTCTTTCTTCCCCAGCGAAATTGAAATTCCTCACCAGGGACGTACTCTCTAGTGAAGTGGAATGATTTCTCTCCCCGGCTGAGCCCGCAAACCCCGGAAAAGCAGAATCCTTGGAAGCAGTTGGGACCTTGAGTGGATGTTCCCTAGCAGAGCGTGGGGCAGCTGATGCTGTATTTCCCCAGAGTCGCACTCTCACCAATGAAGCAGAATGACTTCTCCTTCCTCAGCTAAGTTTGCAGATGTCCAAGAGAGCCGAGTCCTTGGAAGCTGATCAGATCATGATTGGTTCTCCCCCAGTGGAGTGTGGAGCAGCTGAAGTTGTTTCCCCATAGGGTGGTTATCCCCAGAAAAGTAGCAATGGCGGCCGCGCAGTTCATTCTCACGATTGATATCAGCAAGTCCAGGTTCTCGTAGAGCTTCGTTCCCCTGCAGCAGTCAGCTGAAGTTGTTTGCCCCGCAGCAGTCAACCGGAAGATCAATTCCCCAGGCGAAGGCCAATTGATACCAGCGTGTCCACGTTCTCCTTAGCAGGATGATTCCTCTATCTGAGTAGTGCTTTCTCCTCGACAGGAGAATTTCCCCCTCGGCATTTATTTTGCTGACGGGATCGCATCATTGTGCATGACTGCATAGCATTTAACACTGCATAGCATTTAACGTTGCATAGCATTGTGCATGATTGCCTGGCATTTAGCATAAATGCATATCATTCCCACCGTGTGGGGCATAGCGCAGAAGCATATGCATCATAAGCATGATCTAGGTCATTATTATTCTTGCCTTACAGGTGTTCGGCCAAGAGACCGGTTGCTCGGGACGATTCCTGACATTCTCTCCAACAAGGTCGCTTTCTTAAGATGATTCTTAAGACCCCGGTGTAATCCACACGGTCGCTCGCTCAAGATGATTTTTGAGATCCCCAGCGAAGTCTTCAGGTCGAGATGATTCTCGAATTCCTCAGCAGAGCCGTTTGCTTAAAATGATTCTTAAAAACCTCAGCGCAGATTCCCGAGTTGTTTGCTTAGGGTGAAACCTGAGCTCCCCAGTAGCGTCCCTAGCAAGAGTTGCCCAGGAAGATTCCTGGAATACCCAGCAGAATGAAGTCTCCAGAATGGTTATCGGTTCAGGATGATTCTTGAAGGTGCCCGACGGAGCTGTTTGTTCAAGATGATTCTTGAAGTCTTTAGCAGCGTGATATGTCTGCTCCAACAGTGATGTCTAATCTGAAGATTGACCTCGTAAACGCCTGAAGGCGGTATCAGAATGTTCCTGATGATCCATGTTGGTCTGAAGACCAAGTCAGTTGTCCTGAGGAGATGATTGATTGCGATCAAGTGGATAGTTTTTCTTCTGACTGAAGTCAAAGATGTTTCTCCAGCTGAAGCGGAGTTTTGCCTGAAGGCAAAGTGTTTGAATCCCCGTAGAGTCATGAATGGCTCTGGATACCATTTCTCTGACTGAAGTCACAGATTTCCTAAGCTGAAGCGAAGGTGCCTAAGGGCAAGGTTATCCCCAAGGTCATGAATGACCTAGGATTCATTTTTCGGACTGAAGGCTGAAATATATCCCTGACTGAAGTCACGGATGCTCTATAGCAGAGGTGGAGTTGCCTGAAGGCAGATCTATGTATCCTTGAAGGCCAAGGACCATTTCTTTAGACTGAAGTCGAAGATGCCTCCTGCAGAGTTGCCGACGGGCAAAGTTTATATCCTTGAAGGCCAAGGATGTTTTTTCTAGCTGAAGCTGGAATAGCCGACGGGCAGGGTTTCATCTTTCTTCAGAAGAACTTGAAGATTCTCCAGCGGATCTGGAGTGGCCAGGGGCCAGGGTTCCATCTATCTTCAGGAATACTTGAAGAGTTTTTCTAGCTGAAGCTGGAAATGGCCAGGGGCCAGGGTTTCATATATCTTTAATGTTGAAGTTCTACGGTGGGTCAGTTATGCAGTAGTATTCCGATGTTCGTTATGGTTCTGAGGGTGAACCCCAGATCAGAGTGTGCTCGGTTAAGTCTCTCATTCCCAGCGGAGTGGGTCCAAATATGCAAGTGTACTTTTTGTTCCATTTACCAGGGGTGAACCCCAGGTCAGGTTATGTTTGTCCGACGACGAGGTTGGATGTTGTCCGATGGCGAGGTTGGATGTTTGTTCGGCGGCGAGGTTGAACGTGTGGATTTGACGGCGAGGTCAGATCATCATTTGTCCGACGGCGAGGTTGGATGTTGTTCGACGGCGATGTTGAATGTGTCCGACGGCGAGGTTGGATGTTTATTCGACGGAGATGTTGAATGTGTTCGACGGCGAGGTTGAATGTTTGTTTGACGGCGAGGTCAGACTCTTTAAATCCCCAGTAGAGATGATGTTTGTACGACGGCGATGTCGAGTGTCTCTAAGAGGATGTTTGTTTCCGACGGAGATGTCAGATGCAGTTTTCCAGCGGCGATGTTGGGCATGTCAAGGTGATCCAGTCTTCTGACGGCGATGTTAGGTGATGCAGATCCTTTAGTTCTCCAGCGACGATGCGGGGTATTTTGACAGATTTAGTTCTCCAGCGGCGATGCGGGGTATTCTGTCAGATGTGGTTCTCCAGCGGCGATGCGGGGTATTCTGTCAGATGTGTTTCTCCAGCAGCGATGCAGGGTACTTTGTTCAGAGATGTATTTTCTCCAGCGGCGATGCGGGGTATTTTGTTCATTGTTGTATTTTCTCCAGCGGCGATGTTGGGTATTTTGGTGATTCAGGTTTAGGTCTCCGGCGGCGATGTTGGACGCTTATTTCCCCGAGTTATGGTTGTTCTTGACGGTGATGTCAGGTGATTTGGTGTTCCAGCGGCGATGTTGGGCGTTCCTCAGAATCTTGTCTGACGGTAATGTCAGGCGGTTTAGTCTTCCAGCGGCGATGTTGGGTGTTGTGGTTGTCTGAAGGCAACGTCAGAAGAAGTTAACATGGATAACTGGCGGCGATGTCAAATCAGTATCTCTCCAGCTAGTTGCCGTGCAGTTAGCATTGCAATATTCGAAGATTTGTTCCCCGCAGAGTACCGTGTGCTCGTGCAGTTGGCAAATTTTCGGGTTTACCGGTATTCAATCGTCTCGCACCTTGATTGGTTGAGAGCCGTTCGCTTCTCACCTGTTGCACCCTAAAATTTGACCAACCGATTCTCCTATCTGACTCATGATTTAAATTCATATTCGCGAATCAGACGTATGATATTTGTGCACAGACAGAGGATATCAGAGTTTACAGCTTGATTTTCGTCCATCAGATATGGCAGATTCAGTCCAGATTATCGGGGTTTTATTTTCGGGAAATTGTGCGCTCCTCGGTGATTTTTAGCTTGCACAGTGATTTTGAGGATATTCTGATGCCCGGGGATCTCTGTTCGATTCGATCTGGTCTCGTGCGCTCTTTTATGGGGGTCATTTGCATTCATCTGCATTTTTAGGATTTTTATAGACTTTTGTGAATTTTAGATAGGCTTTATAGATTTTTCTGGAATTTAAATAGAGTTTTTGTATTTTTCAACAGTTTAATTCTCTTTTTAGAATTTTATAGAATTTTTTAAATAGATTTTAATCATTTGTAGAATTTTTTTAATAGAATTTAAATAGCTTTTATCATTTTTAGAATATTAGTGAATTTTTCTTAGCATATTAAATAGAATGATAAAAATTAGGAGTAGTAGGGTTTTAATTGTTTTTTAGATGATATAGAAAATAATATAGTTTTTCTTTTATTAATAATAGATTTTAATAGATATTAAATAATGGTAGAACTTTAATAGAAATTAGGTTGATTTAGAGTTAATTAGGATCTTAATCATTTTTGGATTTAATTAGGTTGATATAGAATTAATTAGAGTTTTAATCCTTCTTTTTAGAGTTAATTAGGTTTTAATCATTTTTTAGGATTAATTAGGATAATTAGGATTTAAATCTTTTGTTTAGAATTTAATTGAGTTTGTTAGATTTTATTAGGATTAATCATTAGCTAATTAGGTGTTAATAGTTTTGATTAGATAATTAGGTTTAATATTTTTATTAATTAGTTTTCAGTTTTTTAACAGGTTTTTGTCCAGATTTTCGTGGGCCCAGAAGTCATTTTTTTGGAGGCCCACTTCACTAGTCAGTCCAATGCTTTTTTTGTGCAGGTTTTTGGCCAAGGAGTGACACTTGTCACTATAAGAGGGCATGCACGCGTCCCACTCAGGAGGACCCACCACACACTCAGAAACTCCCCAGAATCACGCCACGTCTCCCCCCAGCTGGCCCCCACTCTCTCTCTCTCTCTGTGCATGCGCGCCACTTGTCACCGTCCAGCCATCGCCTGAGCTTCACCAGAAAACTCACCGGCGGCCATGCATCCGCCATAACCGCCCACCGCCGGTCACCCCAACGTCTTCCGGCCACCGCAACGGCTCGCCGGAGTTCGTTTCACACCCAGAATCTCCAGAAACCCTCCTTTCTTCATCTTCTTCCTCCGATCTCCTCCGTCCAGCTTCATCGTCGCCTCGCCGGAAACATCATCTTCGCCGGAATCTTCATATCTTCATCAGCATTCAAGATATTTTTCCAGAATTCCTTCAGACGCTCAAGATCTCCATCTTCGTTTACCGTTTTCTCTAAGAAATTCATACTTCTCCGAAGAATCTTCAACCAAAATTTGCAAGCGATTCAAGATCTTTCTTCTACAATCTTCAGATCTCTCTGATCTCGTTGTCAGCTATTCAAAGCGTCTCAAGAACACCTCCATCTCCAATCGCTCGTCAAGCCTAATCCTCCCAGCAACATTCCCAGAAACTTCAACTGCGTTCGTGCAATTACTATCAATCTTCAAGGAGATTTCCAGAAACCCTCCAGCAATATCTCAACGCGAGAACTTCAACGGAACGTCTTCAAGATCCTCAATAAGCCTCAAGATCTGTCTCTTTCTCGTAGTGACCTTCAAGTGATCCTTCAAGATTCGCCAGGATTTCTTCAAGTCCTTCAACGAGCTTCTCAAGCAAGGTACATTGTTCTTCCGTTCTGGATTCAGTTTGATTATTGAAATGTGGGGTTCTGCTGGGATTTTAGGTAGTCTCTAGTTTAAGATTAGATTTTGTGTGGAGGAATCTGGTACGAAAGTGAGGTGATGCGTGAGAGGCTTTGGTTCGATTGCGTGCGTAAGGCTGAGAGGTTTCAGAAAGGCTGAGAGGTTGAAGATGGTGGCGTTAGGGTTTCCAGGAATGAACAGTACCAGAGAGATGGAAGGGAATTTGGTTTTGTCTGTTAGGGTTCCCAATCAGATTAGGGTTAGGATTGGGCTTAGGCCCAAATGAATTTTGCTGAACACTACCCCCATTGTTACTCGTTCCCCCCCCCCCGTGTGTGAGATCAGAGTGATTGAATGTGGGCCTTAGGCCCTAATTGCTTTCAGCACCCCCCTGGGCGTAAGCCCAGCGAAATAATAACTGGATATTTGCTAGCGCTGCACCCCCCAGGCGTTTTTTCTTCTTGCTGTGTTTGTTAGTTGTTTTTGATAAACTTGGGCCCTGCGCCCAGTGCTTTTAGCACCCCCATATGTGAGCCCAGCCAGAATAAGCCTAGAATATCTTGCTGTTAGCACCCCCCTCCAGTTTATTTCAATTTTTGTTTTGTTAATTCCTTTTTTAATATTTTCTTGCATTAGAAAATTCCTAATAAAATGAAAATAATTATTTTTTTAACTCTTCTTTTTTCTACCATTACCTCATAATTCCTAGAAAATTAAATAAAAATAAAAATGACATTTTATTTTTGTTTGTTATTTTTTGGTATATTTTTCATTTAAGTGATTCTTTTAATATTTTTAGTGCATACATGTCATTAGAAAATTGATAAAAAATAGTAGGTTTAGTCAAATAATTCCGTTCTTTTTTCTGTAGACTCGTAATTCAATGTAGAATTTTATAGTGCAAAAACATTAGCTTAATCATGCATTTTCATTTTAATTGCATTTTTTCATTGTTATTGATGTTGGATAAACTGGTTTGTGGATATGTCTGTGTTGCTGATTTTAGTTCTTTCATCTGGTATAGAATTTTGTTCTGATTTTTCAGTATGTTATCCTAGAGCCATATAGGTCTCCCATTGGATTTTTGATAGATTTTTGTAGGATCCTGATATGATTTGTCTGAGCCTGAAGATAGGAGAAGTCTTGATGACTTCTGACTTTGAAGTTCAACTGTGGTTGAACTTCAGAGATAGTCTCTTGTGGTTTGTTGGCCTGTGGGTTCTTCTTAAGGATAGGAGCTGGTTGCAGTCCTGTTGGAGCTTGCAAGGATGCAGTGGATTGAGGCTTAGTCTAGAAGCTTGTTATCTGTTTGTGAGGTTCGAGATCCTGAAGTTTGAAGGGAGTTTATGGTACTTTCCTGAGGAAGGCACTATGAATGACTTTCATTCTTTCTTCTCACCTTTTTCGTAAGTATCCAATGATGTCGGAGCCGACTTGTGAGTTTAATTTCTCCTGAGGAGGAATGTAAACTGATCACATGTTGTTGAGCCACATGGGATACGATTCCTAAGTGGAAGCCCCCTAGTACTTTCCTGAGGAAGGTCCTATGGGTCTATTCACTTAGTCCCATTAGTTTGTCTAGGATTTCTCAAGTATCCAGTGATGTTGGATCCAACTTGTGAGTTTAATTCCTCCTGAGGAGGAATGTAAACTGATCACATGTTGTTGAGCCACGTAGGGTACGATTCCTAAGTGTCAGCCTCCTAGTACTTTCCTGAGGAAGGTCCTATGAGTCTGTTCACTTAGTTCCCTTAGTGCATATAGGATTTCTCAAATATCCAGTGATGCCGGAGCCTTCATGTGAGTTTAATTTCTCCTGAGGAGGAATGTAAACTGATCACAGTTGTCGAGCCGCATAGGATACGACTCCTGAGTAGTAACCTCCTGGTACTTTCCTGAGGAAGGTACCATGAGCTCGCCTGCTTAGCTCCCTTTCTCTGGTAAGCTTGTTCTGAAGCTTGGAGACTGGGATTGATTCCTCTTGCTTAAGGTTTTGATTAGGTGTTTGCTTAGATATTTGCTTAAGGTGTTGTATAGAGTTCTGTTTAGAGATAGATTAGGAGCTTGTTTCAGGTTTGTTAGGGGCCTTGCCCAGGAGTAGTTTCTTGTTTTGTAGATAGAGGCCCTGCTCAGGGTTAGTCTCTTTGTGTTGTTTGACTTGTATGATGTTATGTTGCATTAGACTTAGGTATTCATCTAGATAGTTCTGAATAGGTGCATCTTAGAAGTAGACTTGGTGTGCATGAGAAGTTGAGGTGGTCCTCCTTCTGCTTGTTTGTTATTGCGTGGCTTTGCTTATTGGTATTCGGTAGAGCTGAGCTCCCTTACCTCTGTGGTTTGCGGCCTTTGCGCCTTGTTTGTTTAGTTGTTGCATTCATGCATATTTTCAGTATTCCTTACTTTGCAGTTTCTTGTTTGTAGTTTGGTCCTGTTGCCATGATCCCTTAGGAGCTCTGACTTCTCCGCTGCGGAGTTGTTATGATAGACATTAGGATGGTCAACCAGGTGTGATAGCAGTAGGTAGATTCCCCTTTCTCCGCTATAGTTCTAGGGTTTCTCTTTCCTTTCTGTAGGAGCTTTTGAGTAGCTTGATCCGTAGTTAGCTGAACTACAGCTGCTCTGATTCTTCGTACCAGACGAAGATATGTAGGCATAGGATGCGATATCCTAGCGAGCACACTAACAACTAACCTTTGTTCTCTCACGGCTGTGCGATCGAGACTTTCCCGCTAACGACTAATTGTTATCCCTTTCTCGTGCCCGAGTGCATTTGAGACCAGATCGTATTTGTAGGTTCCCGAACCTTTAGGACCAGTTTGTTTTCTCACTGCTGTGTGAGAGCCCCTGTTTACCCGTAGTTAGTCGAACTACGTTTGCTCTGATCTTTCATACCAGATGGAAGTACGTAGGCACAGGACGCGATGTCCTGGCGAGCAACCCTTTCCCCGTTTAGACGTAGGAAGTCGAACTACGTTGACTCTGACTTTCCCATTGCACGAGGGAATACGTAGGCCCAGAACACCGTATGTTCTGTCGAGTCCTGTCCTTTTATTTTCTTTTCAGACCAGCCATTAGCGTAGATAGATAACACACCCTTTTACCTATAAACACCAAGCGTGGATCCCATCGAGTACGATGGACGTGAGGGGTGCTAATACCTTCCCCTTGCGTAACCGACTCCCGAATCCAGGTTATGGTTGCGATGACCATACCTTTTCCCGTCTTTGCGAGGTTTACTTCGAGCGTTTCCTTTCCCGCTCTGAGGGATAAATAACGCACGGTGGCGACTCTCCTGTCAAGCCGGCGCCGATTTTCGCAGTAGCGACAACTGGCGACTCTGCTATGGATTTATAGCATCTAGGGACTCTTCCCATCCCTTATGCTGGGACCGTTTCCCATCCCCTACGCGAGTCAATCCTAGCGCTTGGATGTTTATTTGTTGGGTGTTGTGCATATTGTGTTTTACTTTTCTGCACTTTACTTTTCTGTACCTTTACCTTTCCGCATTTATTTTCCAGCATTATATTATTATGATTATTGCTGTGGGCAAAGGGAGGTTACTGTGAGTGAAAAGCCGGACCTGGGCTTGAGTACACACCTAGATATAGTTGCGGAGAAGTAGTAGACGAACCTGTCTGCTGAGCAGGCACAGTTCCCTACGAAAATCTGCGCTCAGACGAGATTCTTGCAGAGGTGCTCCTTTCCGGTCCTGAGGATCTGAGGGGAGTCCAGACGTGAGGATTGTCGACTCTGGGGACCGATCATTTGGAAGTCAGCTAAGTGAGGCCTCTTCATGACTTGATGATGCCACTCCTTCTGGGAATCGTATCATCATTCATGAAAGTCTGTGACGCTGATGACCGCATAGGATGCCGTACCTTTGTCCGTGGATTAGGTCTATCCTACCTGTGAGAGGGACTGGGTTATTGCAGGAAAACTGGCCTTCAGAAACCATGATTCAGTACCTTTATCAGACGGTGTTCTTGATTCATCTCCAGGTGTGTTGTCTGGGTCAGATGGGTTTCTTATCTGAGGTTGAGGCTATTATCAGATGGTGTTCTTGTCAGATACAGAGGTTCAGATGGTTTTCTTACCAGGGGATTGATATTTTGAGTATCAGATGATAGTTAGTGTCAGGAGGTTCTGATGACCGTGTTGGTTTTCTGTTCTTGATCACAGAGATATTCCTCTTCAGGCTACAGCATAGCCCCTGTGTTCACAGATCGCATTATTTATCATATTGCATCATTGCATTACCATCTGCATTCAACTAACGTGTGTGTATTGCAGGTACATATTTTCCCTTCCAGTTCTGGTGTTTGTTCCTAGCAAGACATGGAAAACCTGAAGAGAGTATTGCCCTATAAGTTTCCGTCGCCGAATATCAGTCTATTGTTAGAGTTGATTGCTATTGCTAAGAAGAGGGGAATGGGTGACTCCAGAAAGAGATATGGGAGGATTCTGACCTACGTTTATCAGCCATCTGCCTACGAGACCAGCGGCATCTATACTCTGTTACAGTTTTACGACGCGGAGCTCAGGTGTTTTGTATTTCCCGACTTTGTTTTGGCTCCTACCCTGGAGGAGTACTCTGCACTTCTGGATATACCGATCCGTGAGCAGATGCCTTTTTATCGTACGGACGCTGAGCCTAAACTGGCTGAGCTTTCTGCCATCCTGTGCTTGAAAGAGTCTGAGCTGTCTGGGAAGATGATCAGAAGAGGAGATGTATGGGGATTCCCGTTGGATGTCTTGGTAGAGAAGGCTCGGGAATATGCCCAGAAGGGTAGCTGGGGTGTTTTTGACGTCATCCTTGCTGTATGTGTGTATGGCATCGTGTTGTTCCCGAAAATTCCTGATTTTGTTGATTCTGATGCCTTCTATATTTTGGCTGCGAAGAACCCGGTTCCTACTCTGCTGGGAGATATCCACCATTCAACTCACTACCAGAATGAAAAGCGACGAGGAAGGAATGTGTCTTGCTGTGTACCTCTCCTATGCAGGTGGTTCACCAGTCATATGCCTAAGTCAGGCCCTTTTGTCACCTCTATCAATTCTCTAGGATGGCCCGAGCGCTTAATGGGATTGACTGCTGAGAACGTGGTATGGACCAATAAAGAGGTATTTGGAGCTGAAGTCATACTCAAAGGCGAAGGATTCCCGAATGTTCCGTTAATAGGAAGGAAAGGTTGTGTCAACTACAACCCTTCCTTATTGATCAGGCAATTTGGGTATGTACCTCAAGGAGCGCCAAAGCCCGAGGAGATACAGGAATCTCTGTATCTCACCGGGGCAATTGGGAAAGAGATGCTGACCAAACTTGAGAAAGCCTGGAAAAACTTGCACAAGAGAGGGAAGCTTTCAGGTAGCAGAGGGGATACACGAGTTCCTGGCCCATATGTGGAGTGGATTCGTGAGCGAGCTGTGAAGTTCCTTATGCCGTATCCAGCGGTTCAGCCATTGCATCCTCCGGTAGAGGAGCCTACCACTGTGGACATTCAAGTCTACAAGCAGCTGATGGCGGAGAAAGAAGAGCTAGCAAGGGCTAAAGAGGCTTTAGAGCAGGAGAATGCCCAGCTTCGGCATGAAAAGATTGAAACAGGATATGTTTCTAAGCAACAGGCTGAAACTCTGAAACATCTGAAGACTACGCTATTGGAACTGACTGAAACCAAGAAGCGTCTGGAGTTAGATGTAGACTCAGTTAGTAGTGTGTTGGCCACCAAGAAGCAAGAGCTAGAAAGGGCCTACACAAAGCTAGCCAAGTTCAGAGAACACTGGGATCTCACTATGACCAAGCGCAAGGAGCGAGAAGAAGAGCTGAAGACACAGATTGCTCAGTTAGAAGAACAGGTCAAGGTGAAGCACGAAGAGCTTGAAGAAGAAGCCTGTCGCCGATACGAGGCCGAGCGCAAGCTGACAGATGCCATGAAGAATTTGGAAGATTTCTAGCATAGAGCAGATGCCAAGAGACCCAAACCTGGGGACGGTGCCAATGATAAGGCTTGGGAAGAATTTGTCAGAGACATTCAGGGGACGGTCAGGAAGAGGGATCGGCTGATAGAAGGTTTGATTTATCAACCGGATCATGCAGAGACAAAGAAGATGGTCGAGGACTTCTGCAACCGTACCCGTACTTGATTTCTCTCTTGTATTCCGTATGTTGAGATCACCACCAGGCATGTTGGCTGGGATCCTCCTTATCATATCAGCTGTATGAAGCATAGTTGTGTAACCTCTTGACAAGGCTGTTATTCTAATCAATATATGAGGGTTTTTCCAAATATTGTCTTTATGGTTTATCTCGTCTTGCTACCACTGACACTGGAATTGGAGGGAAAATATCTCCAATGCACACATGCACGTTAGCATTTTTGTATTTCTGTTTGCATAAATCATACTGCATAGCATTTCTCTAGCAGGTCAGAGCACTTATCCAGCCTTTGTTTTCACCAGAAAGTGATTCTCGGGGAATTGTTTGAGGCAAGAGTGGAGACGACCAAGGGGCTGAAGCAGATTTGAGCAGAACCAAGCAGCATGGTCGGTTACAGGTAATTGGTGGCTATGTCTGAAGGCAATTTCCAGGCTCCTAGCACCTGGGCAAGGTTTACTGTGGCGTCCAACCATCAGTATGATTCTATGGAAGGCTTCCCGCAAGCGAACAATCTTACTGCAGACCAAGTTGTACAGCCAACTGTTGAGAACCGGGATCGACATGAGCAGTTCGTTGCCCGAAATGAACATTATCCTCCTGTTAACAATCAATGTGTTGCTTTCCCTGTGATGAATTACCGAAGAGATATTCCAGTGACCGGGTTCGTAGATCCAAGAGCTCTTGACGATGGTAGAAGACTCCGAGCATTGGAAGAGCAAATGAAAGCCTTGGAAGCGAAAGATGCCGTTAACCTGGATGCTGTAGCCATGTGTTTGGTTCCTGACCTGGTGTTGCCTTACAAGTTCAAAATGCCGGAATTTGAAAAATACAGGGGAGATAGCTGTCCAAAGCTGCATTTGATGATGTTCTGCCGAAGGATGACTTCGTTCGTACGAAATGACCAACTAATGATCCATTGCTTTCAGTATAGCCTGACTGGGGCATCGTTAAGGTGGTATGTGCAATTAGAGAGTAATCAGATTCGATCATGGGTGGATTTAGCCAGAGCTTTCATGAAGCAGTACGATTACAACTTGGATTTGACTCCTAGTCTCGTAGATCTGCAAGAATTGTCTCAAGCGGAGAATGAATCATTCAGAGCGTATTTGCGAAGATGGAAAGAATTGGCTGCTAGTGTTCAACCACCGCTTCCGGAAAGGGAACTGGTTGACATCTTCCTGGGTACTCTGAAAGGCCATTATTTTGACAAATTGTTCAGTTGCACAAACTTTGTGGGCCTGATGAGACTGGGAGCGATTGTTGAGAGAGGACTCAGGAATGGAAAGTTTCGAGATGTTCCTTACGTCCCAGTTGATAAGATTGAGTCAGTTGTCAGTTCTCAAGAAGAGTGGGAAGGAGATGATGCCACCTCAGAATCTCTAGCATCTCAGGATCAGTTTTCAGACACTTCAAGTCAACGATCATCCTATCGCCGATCGCGTCAGCATGCTCCACGAAGACCAAGGAAGCCTGAAAGGCAGTTTACTCAGCTACCGGTGTCGTACAGTCAGTTGTTGCCAGATCTGGTCAGAAGTGGATTGATAGTGCCGAAGGAGACTAAGCCGGTGATTCCACCGTATCCTCCGGGTTTTGATGCCAGCGCCCGCTGTGAGTACCATGTTGGGGCACAGGGGCATTCAACAAATGATTGTAAAGTGCTTAGAAGTCAGATTCAGGATCTGTTAGACTCTAGCCGTATTTGCGTCACTCCGCAGGGTTTTGTTCAGATTAATGACTTTCCATCCCCCAGTTGTGTGGGTTCGTCAGTTAATGTCATGGAGGACTCCACAGGAAGTGTGTGCTCTGAAGATTGTCAATCAGAAAGTTCAGTTGGGTATGGGGGAAGTTTCTAGAGGTTTCTGTGCCGGGTGTCGCATCTGTCTTCTCTGCCTAACCCGTTTAGCTTTTGTGCATCAGTGTTTGCCGACCACCACCAGGATTGTTGGCTGGGGTCATTTTATTCGTACTCATTTGTGCTTACCTGCTGATTTTGTTGGTTGTACATATGTGGGAGATGTTTGTCTGTATGCTCATAGCTTGAGTTTCTCTTTATCTCGTTGTGAATATATGTTTGCTTTCTGCGCGGCATTATCATTTAACAGGTATATCAGAACCGTGGGTCTTATTTCCTCATCGTCCAGTTTGTTGCAGGAATTCCTTCAGAGATATGGAACAGAATCAGTTTGAATTGATTGAAGTCCGAAGCCAGCTGGGGCAGATGATGAGAGACATGCAAGAGATGCGTCTGGAGCAGAAGATGCTCAAAGAGGAGAACAGTCAGCTGAAGACCCAAATGAGCTTGATCATGGAAGTGGTCAAGAATGTGCTTAGGAAAGAAGACGATCAGCTATTTGAAGCCGCAATGAAGAAGCTCGCGCCACCTGTGCATGTGGAACCTAAGCAGCAGCAACAGAAGATACATCCGGCTCAGCGGAGGATCCAGGAAGGGAAGCCAAAGAGAATGTTTGAGGCACCGCCTATGACATATGCTGAGCTCTTGCAGACCTTATCGAGGTTTAACCTGGTTGAGAAGAGAACGTTGGAGCCACCAACGAGAGTGTTTCCTCATGGGTACGATGCCAATAAGCAATGTGAATTTCATTCCGGGGCATTCGGACACGACATCGAGGGTTGTCATGCTTTTAAGCATAATGTTCAAGACCTGATTGACTCGCACGATATTGAATTCACGCCGGGCGGCGTAGCTGTGCATATTGCTCCTGTCTCAGTCGATGCTAAGATGACAGATGTTTCTAAAGCTGCAATGGGTCAGAAGCGTATCCTGGACTCCATGGTGTCAGAATCTCCAGGCCCACAACTGTTGCCTATTCCTGGGGCAGATCTGAGAAAGAAAATGGCTAAGCATAAGGAGGGCGTTAATCAATACATGGAAGGTCAAGAAACCGATGTTGCATTTGATACGAAGGGTGTTCAAGAGTCAACTAGGTACCGGCAACAGCAGCCTCAGCAGGGGGCACAGCAGGCTCAACGAAGATTCCAGGGTAGTAAACCGAGAAGAGTGTTTGAGAAGCCTCCCTCAACATATGCCGATTTGTTGCAGACATTGTTGGGATTGAATCTGGTAGAGAAAAGAACTCTGGCACCAATAACGGGAGCTCCCCCGTTTGGTTATGATGCAAGCAGGCACTGTGAGTTTCATTCTGGAGCCCCGGGTCACGATATAGAAGGTTGCCATGCTTTTAAGCACAAAGTGCAGGATCTGCTTGATAGTGCAGCAATCAGCTTCGGGCCGGGAGGTCCTAGAATCATCTGAATGAAGGAGGAAGGGCTCTATAATTTGGCTGGGTCGTTGAAAGCAGATCAGGACAGCATCGAATTGCCTCTAATAAAGATAGCTGGTTCAGCAGCAGGGCAGATGCGAAAGCCCGGTTCTCGGAAGCTAGCATATTTTCTTTGTTTTAGCTTGTCATTTCTTTACATTGGTAGTTGCTTTCCTGTTTGAATTTGTAATCTTGTTTGTAAAACTTGTTGTTTTCATTCAATTGATGATAATGAAATAAATATGCATGTTTTGATTAAATCCATTCATGTTCACTAACTGTGTTTACAAATGTCCAACGCTTGGTTAAGAAGAATTTGGGGAGGATGACGAAAATGACCGACATGCAACTACCGATATTGTATGCTTTTGAGGTAAAACCTGTTGATGATGTACAGGCATTGTTTCAAATCCCTAAACACCGGAGTTATAAGGAAGATAATCCCTTGTCAACCCCTTTGAGCCTTGTAGTAGGAGTTTCTTTCTGAAAACGAAAAAACCTTAATCTTAACCTGGGGCAGGGTAGGTGTTAGCTAATTTGACCGAGCGTCCAAATTGCAAAAGGAGTGTCCGTTCGAGGATCAATCACACCCCTAGAGGTCGTGCCTAAAAGACCACAGTGGTTCAATCAAGAGTGGGACAGCCGCATCATTCCTAAAGAGTCAAACAACCAGTGTCACACGACTTGTTCAAAAAAAAAAAAAAAATCAAAAGAAACTCAAAAGGAGTCAGTCCAGGCAAAAGTTAGGGACATGAAAGAAAAAAGATGAAAAGGATCAAAAGAAAAATCCTCGATGGAAATACGAGTCGTGTGACCTCAAGTGTCAAAGATGAAAAGTGAGTGGCTGTCACTCCAAGAGCCGAAAGTTTCTCGAGCTATCACTCCTATCTTTCAACCTCTGAGAGGTGAGCGCTAAGGTCGAATTAGCTGAACGTAGGATGGGAGAACATCAAGGAGAATGGGTGGGTTAAAAATAAATTTTGAGCCTTTATCCTTTCCTTCAAAACCGTGAACCTGACCACGTTACAACCTCCAAAAGTCCTAATTGAAGCAGGTCGTTTCGAAAGCATACTCCGGTAAAGGTCGTGTCGATTCTGACTCCTAAAAGGGTTCTTCTTACCATGTTGATACTAATGTTGATAAATGTTTTGTGCATCATATGCTAAACTGTTTTTCCTTTTCCCAGTGAACGGATTGGATGTCAAAGCTGTCATATGTGTTGCATTAATACATCTTTTATGCAGAACAACTTGTTTTACTTGCGAGTAAGCGTTGGACAGCAGAAAAGCTTCCTACAATGGAAATTATGGTCAAGATAGAATGCAGAACACCCGAATGTTCCGAGAGCAGGGACAAGCTATTATTGTGATCCCCAGTCGGGTCAGCTTTTCGAAATCAGTTATCCTGGGGCAGTCAGGTCGAGATTTGGCAAATCTCTCGTAGAGGTACTGCTCTGGATCAGATAATCGGGGCAAGGTCATTGCAGTCAGGGGCAGACCATCTTAAGCGCGCAGAAGTTATTCGAGGAGCATTTGAGGTGAAGTGTCTCTCGGAAGCTCAGAACACTGGGGCATGTCATATCAGACCATCAGGGCTTGGATTGTCAGATTTCCTTTCAAGGACTATCCCCACAGAGGTCCCGTAGGCTGGGGCATATCAGAAGAGAAAGGATTGGTCTTCTCCGTACCAGCAAAGCCATTCAGAGTTATTCGAGCAGATTTAGCTAATTTTTCGAGAGCGAGATGAATGCGGGAAGTCGTGTCACTATCTCCTGACTCTTCACTAAAAGGCTGTGTCTTCAGGAAGAATATTTTCTAGTGTCAGTTGTACCTGACCCAGCGGACAGCCTAAGAGTTCAGATCCATGTTTGCGATTACTGCGAAGCCCATCCGTGTTGGCGCATCAATTTCCAGATCCGAGCTTCATCAGTACGCAGGAGGACTCCCTCCATTTTCTCCAGCAAAGACCAATTTGTCATTGGTATGGGTAAGTTATTCCCAGAGGAGTCCAATCATATTCAGCATGTCTGCTATTCCACAGCGGAGTTATATTCCCCAGCAGGGTGTTACTTCGTCGAGATGTTCGGTTAAGTTCCCAATAGCCCCAGCAGAGTTGATTTCACTCTCCCAGCATTTATTTTGCTGGGATAATTCAGTGGTATCCAGTTTATCCCCGGCAGAGTTGGCCTCGCCTTCAGCATTTATTTTGCTAAAGCGGTTCTGTACCCAGCTCTCTCCGGCAGCTCGAGCCTGCACTAGCATATTGCATGCATCATCATATTTGCATCATACTTGCATATCATTGTCAAAATGCGTAGCATTTCCATCCAGAATGGAGCATTACGCCGTAGAAAGATTAAAGCATTTGCATATGCATACGAAGCATAAGTCAGGTTTTCTATCAGCCTCATATGGCGCGCGAATTACTCTGTGATCAGTTCAGGGGCATTTGTCCAACAGTCGTGTTCAGACAGTTTAGCAGATTATTTGTATCAGATCATACAATAGTTGTGCTTTGATCAGTCAGTCAGCTGGTATCGACAGACGTTTCTTCCCGTCAATTCATATTGACGATGTGTTCCTCCAAAAAGTGGATTTCTCCGTCTATCATTAGACGTCTTGAGTTCGAATGTGGTCTTCTTTCTGTCTATCAGTAGACGATGTGAAGTTTCGGGTGATCTTTTCAACAGGGTTTCAAGATGGGGTTCTCTAGCAAGTGGCTTTTCTTCCCGTCTATCAGTAGACGATGTGAAGTGGCAGGTGATTTTTCAGCGGGTTTCTTATCGTCGGACTACAGATGGTGCGTTTCCCCAGCGAGTCTTCTCCGGATATCTTTAGATGGTGAGGGGTTTCAGAACGATACTTTGGACATTGGTTTTCTTTCTGGTTGTTGGATATGATGACGTTTAAGAGGGACTTTTCTGACCATCAATCCTTATTGATGTCGAGGCTCTTCGAAAAATGTTCAGTCTTCGTGATTGTCGATTCTTATTGACGACATGGTTCCTTAAAAGGTGGTTTTCTTCCCGCCAGTCCATACTGACGATGTGGCCCCTTCAAGGATATTGATTTTTCCATCAATTCCCGTAGACAGAAGAATTCTGAAATTCAAAGGATGGTGTTGAATTGCGTTATGGTGTCTTGCCGTCTACCCTTAGACGACGTGAGTATGGAGATTAAGATTTTCTTCCCGTCTGTCAGTAGACGATGTGAATTTGGAGATTATTTCTTCCCGTCTATCAGTAGACGATGTGAATATTGATTTGTTCATCAATCAGGATGATCCCGTCTACCCTTAGACGATGTGAATATGGAGATAATGGTGTCTTTCCGTCTATCAGTAGACGATGTGAATATGGAGATTAATGTTGTCTTTCCGTCTACCCTTAGACGATGCAAGTATGGAGATTCAGGCTTTGTTCCCGTCTACCCTTAGACGATGTGAACTAATTTGTTTCATCGATCAGGATGATCCCGTCTATCCTTAGACGATGTGAATTGGGAGATTAATGTTGTCTTTCCGTCTATCATTAGACGAGGTGAGAATTCAATCAGGGTGTCTTTCCGTCTATCTTTAGACGATGTGAGTATGGAGATTAAGAATTTCTTCCCGTCTACCCTTAGACGATGAGAATATTGATTTGTTTCATCAATCAGGATGATCCCGTCTACTCTTAGACGATGTGAATTTGGAGATTATGGTATCTTCCCGTCCATCTTTGGACGATGTGAGTATGTTTCTCTTCCTGCCTATCAGTAAGCGAGGTGAAAGGGTCAGGTATTTTGTTGCAACCCTCAGGGTTTGTTATATGGGGCATCACAAGTAATGGGTATTCAAATCAGGAGTTCTTTATCAGAGGATTGGTCAGTTTGGTGCCGTAATAACTGGACTCGGTTTTCTGGACTTTATTCCCCAAGCAGTTTACAGTATATGCTCGCGGTTGGCAAATTTCCGGGTTTTATTTGTATTCAACCGTCTCATACCTCTGAATGTTTGAAGGCTGGGCGCTCTTCAAACCCTTCAGGTCCAAGTCGCTTGAATAGGGGCAGCTGTTGCACCCTAAAATTTGACCAACCGATTCTCCTATCTGACTCATGATTTAAATTCATATTCGCGAATCAGACGTATGATATTTGTGCACAGACAGAGGATATCAGAGTTTACAGCTTGATTTTCGTCCATCAGATATGGCAGATTCAGTCCAGATTATCGGGGTTTTATTTTCGGGAAATTGTGCGCTCCTCGGTGATTTTTAGCTTGCACGGTGATTTTGAGGATATTCTGATGTCCGGGGATCTCTGTTCGATTCGATCTGGTCTCGTGCGCTCTTTTATGGGGGTCATTTGCATTCATCTGCATTTTTAGGATTTTTATAGACTTTTGTGAATTTTAGATAGGCTTTATAGATTTTTCTGGAATTTAAATAGAGTTTTTGTATTTTTCAACAGTTTAATTCTCTTTTTAGAATTTTATAGAATTTTTTAAATAGATTTTAATCATTTGTAGAATTTTTTTAATAGAATTTAAATAGCTTTTATCATTTTTAGAATATTAGTGAATTTTTCTTAGCATATTAAATAGAATGATAAAAATTAGGAGTAGTAGGGTTTTAATTGTTTTTTAGATGATATAGAAAATAATATAGTTTTTCTTTTATTAATAATAGATTTTAATAGATATTAAATAATGGTAGAACTTTAATAGAAATTAGGTTGATTTAGAGTTAATTAGGATCTTAATCATTTTTGGATTTAATTAGGTTGATATAGAATTAATTAGAGTTTTAATCCTTCTTTTTAGAGTTAATTAGGTTTTAATCATTTTTTAGGATTAATTAGGATAATTAGGATTTAAATCTTTTGTTTAGGATTTAATTGAGTTTGTTAGATTTTATTAGGATTAATTATTAGCTAATTAGGTGTTAATTGTTTTGATTAGATAATTAGGTTTAATATTTTTATTAATTAGTTTTCAGTTTTTTAACAGGTTTTTGTCCAGATTTTCGTGGGCCCAGAAGTCATTTTTTTGGAGGCCCACTTCACTAGTCAGTCCAATGCTTTTTTTGTGCAGGTTTTTGGCCAAGGAGTGACACTTGTCACTATAAGAGGGCATGCACGCGTCCCACTCAGGAGGACCCACCACACACTCAGAAACTCCCCAGAATCACGCCACGTCTCCCCCCAGCTGGCCCCCACTCTCTCTCTCTCTGTGCATGCGCGCCACTTGTCACCGTCCAGCCATCGCCTGAGCTTCACCAGAAAACTCACCGGCGGCCATGCATCCGCCATAACCGCCCACCGCCGGTCACCCCAACGTCTTCCGGCCACCGCAACGGCTCGCCGGAGTTCGTTTCACACCCAGAATCTCCAGAAACCCTCCTTTCTTCATCTTCTTCCTCCGATCTCCTCCGTCCAGCTTCATCGTCGCCTCGCCGGAAACATCATCTTCGCCGGAATCTTCATATCTTCATCAGCATTCAAGATATTTTTCCAGAATTCCTTCAGACACTCAAGATCTCCATCTTCGTTTACCGTTTTCTCCAAGAAATTCATACTTCTCCGAAGAATCTTCAACCAAAATTTGCAAGCGATTCAAGATCTTTCTTCTACAATCTTCAGATCTCTCTGATCTCGTTGTCAGCTATTCAAAGCGTCTCAAGAACACCTCCATCTCCAATCGCTCGTCAAGCCTAATCCTCCCAGCAACATTCCCAGAAACTTCAACTGCGTTCGTGCAATTACTATCAATCTTCAAGGAGATTTCCAGAAACCCTCCAGCAATATCTCAACGCGAGAACTTCAACGGAACGTCTTCAAGATCCTCAATAAGCCTCAAGATCTGTATCTTTCTCGTAGTGACCTTCAAGTGATCCTTCAAGATTCGCCAGGATTTCTTCAAGTCCTTCAACGAGCTTCTCAAGCAAGGTACATTGTTCTTCCGTTCTGGATTCAGTTTGATTATTGAAATGTGGGGTTCTGCTGGGATTTTAGGTAGTCTCTAGTTTAAGATTAGATTTTGTGTGGAGGAATCTGGTACGAAAGTGAGGTGATGCGTGAGAGGCTTTGGTTCGATTGCGTGCGTAAGGCTGAGAGGTTTCAGAAAGGCTGAGAGGTTGAGGATGGTGGCGTTAGGGTTTCCAGGAATGAACAGTACCAGAGAGATGGAAGGGAATTTGGTTTTGTCTGTTAGGGTTCCCAATCAGATTAGGGTTAGGATTGGGCTTAGGCCCAAATGAATTTTGCTGAACACTACCCCCATTGTTACTCGTTCCCCCCCCGTGTGTGAGATCAGAGTGATTGAATGTGGGCCTTAGGCCCTAATTGCTTTCAGCACCCCCCTGGGCGTAAGCCCAGCGAAATAATAACTGGATATTTGCTAGCGCTGCACCCCCCAGGCGTTTTTTCTTCTTGCTGTGTTTGTTAGTTGTTTTTGATAAACTTGGGCCCTGCGCCCAGTGCTTTTAGCACCCCCATATGTGAGCCCAGCCAGAATAAGCCTAGAATATCTTGCTGTTAGCACCCCCCTCCAGTTTATTTCAATTTTTGTTTTGTTAATTCCTTTTTTAATATTTTCTTGCATTAGAAAATTCCTAATAAAATGAAAATAATTGTTTTTTTAACTCTTCTTTTTTCTACCATTACCTCATAATTCCTAGAAAATTAAATAAAAATAAAAATGACATTTTATTTTTGTTTGTTATTTTTTGGTATATTTTTCATTTAAGTGATTCTTTTAATATTTTTAGTGCATACATGTCATTAGAAAATTGATAAAAAATAGTAGGTTTAGTCAAATAATTCCGTTCTTTTTTCTGTAGACTCGTAATTCAATGTAGAATTTTATAGTGCAAAAACATTAGCTTAATCATGCATTTTCATTTTAATTGCATTTTTTCATTGTTATTGATGTTGGATAAACTGGTTTGTGGATATGTCTGTGTTGCTGATTTTAGTTCTTTCATCTGGTATAGAATTTTGTTCTGATTTTTCAGTATGTTATCCTAGAGCCATATAGGTCTCCCATTGGATTTTTGATAGATTTTTGTAGGATCCTGATATGATTTGTCTGAGCCTGAAGATAGGAGAAGTCTTGATGACTTCTGACTTTGAAGTTCAACTGTGGTTGAACTTCAGAGATAGTCTCTTGTGGTTTGTTGGCCTGTGGGTTCTTCTTAAGGATAGGAGCTGGTTGCAGTCCTGTTGGAGCTTGCAAGGATGCAGTGGATTGAGGCTTAGTCTAGAAGCTTGTTATCTGTTTGTGAGGTTCGAGATCCTGAAGTTTGAAGGGAGTTTATGGTACTTTCCTGAGGAAGGCACTATGAATGACTTTCATTCTTTCTTCTCACCTTTTTCGTAAGTATCCAATGATGTCGGAGCCGACTTGTGAGTTTAATTTCTCCTGAGGAGGAATGTAAACTGATCACATGTTGTTGAGCCACATGGGATACGATTCCTAAGTGGAAGCCCCCTAGTACTTTCCTGAGGAAGGTCCTATGGGTCTATTCACTTAGTCCCATTAGTTTGTCTAGGATTTCTCAAGTATCCAGTGATGTTGGATCCAACTTGTGAGTTTAATTCCTCCTGAGGAGGAATGTAAACTGATCACATGTTGTTGAGCCACGTAGGGTACGATTCCTAAGTGTCAGCCTCCTAGTACTTTCCTGAGGAAGGTCCTATGAGTCTGTTCACTTAGTTCCCTTAGTGCATATAGGATTTCTCAAATATCCAGTGATGCCGGAGCCTTCATGTGAGTTTAATTTCTCCTGAGGAGGAATGTAAACTGATCACAGTTGTCGAGCCGCATAGGATACGACTCCTGAGTAGTAACCTCCTGGTACTTTCCTGAGGAAGGTACCATGAGCTCGCCTGCTTAGCTCCCTTTCTCTGGTAAGCTTGTTCTGAAGCTTGGAGACTGGGATTGATTCCTCTTGCTTAAGGTTTTGATTAGGTGTTTGCTTAGATATTTGCTTAAGGTGTTGTATAGAGTTCTGTTTAGAGATAGATTAGGAGCTTGTTTCAGGTTTGTTAGGGGCCTTGCCCAGGAGTAGTTTCTTGTTTTGTAGATAGAGGCCCTGCTCAGGGTTAGTCTCTTTGTGTTGTTTGACTTGTATGATGTTATGTTGCATTAGACTTAGGTATTCATCTAGATAGTTCTGAATAGGTGCATCTTAGAAGTAGACTTGGTGTGCATGAGAAGTTGAGGTGGTCCTCCTTCTGCTTGTTTGTTATTGCGTGGCTTTGCTTATTGGTATTCGGTAGAGCTGAGCTCCCTTACCTCTGTGGTTTGCGGCCTTTGCGCCTTGTTTGTTTAGTTGTTGCATTCATGCATATTTTCAGTATTCCTTACTTTGCAGTTTCTTGTTTGTAGTTTGGTCCTGTTGCCATGATCCCTTAGGAGCTCTGACTTCTCCGCTGCGGAGTTGTTATGATAGACATTAGGATGGTCAACCAGGTGTGATAGCAGTAGGTAGATTCCCCTTTCTCCGCTATAGTTCTAGGGTTTCTCTTTCCTTTCTGTAGGAGCTTTTGAGTAGCTTGATCCGTAGTTAGCTGAACTACAGCTGCTCTGATTCTTCGTACCAGACGAAGATATGTAGGCATAGGATGCGATATCCTAGCGAGCACACTAACAACTAACCTTTGTTCTCTCACGGCTGTGCGATCGAGACTTTCCCGCTAACGACTAATTGTTATCCCTTTCTCGTGCCCGAGTGCATTTGAGACCAGATCGTATTTGTAGGTTCCCGAACCTTTAGGACCAGTTTGTTTTCTCACTGCTGTGTGAGAGCCCCTGTTTACCCGTAGTTAGTCGAACTACGTTTGCTCTGATCTTTCATACCAGATGGAAGTACGTAGGCACAGGACGCGATGTCCTGGCGAGCAACCCTTTCCCCGTTTAGACGTAGGAAGTCGAACTACGTTGACTCTGACTTTCCCATTGCACGAGGGAATACGTAGGCCCAGAACACCGTATGTTCTGTCGAGTCCTGTCCTTTTATTTTCTTTTCAGACCAGCCATTAGCGTAGATAGATAACACACCCTTTTACCTATAAACACCAAGCGTGGATCCCATCGAGTACGATGGACGTGAGGGGTGCTAATACCTTCCCCTTGCGTAACCGACTCCCGAATCCAGGTTATGGTTGCGATGACCATACCTTTTCCCGTCTTTGCGAGGTTTACTTCGAGCGTTTCCTTTCCCGCTCTGAGGGATAAATAACGCACGGTGGCGACTCTCCTGTCAAGCCGGCGCCGATTTTCGCAGTAGCGACATCACCCAGTCAGGTGCAAGCCGTTTGAATAGGGGCAGCTGTTGCACCCCAAAATTTGACCAACAATTATTTATTCATTGAGTGTTTGAAAGTTGATACCTTCATCAGACAGTCCAAGAGATCTTCAGAGGAATTGGTTGAAACCAGAGTTGTGTGTCTCCAAACTTGAGAGTTGTGGGTGCTCCTCAGATGATTCTGAGACTTTGAAAATGAACTTGGAGATTTGAGAAAGCCTATGAGATGTCTTGATAGCCATCATGAAGCCCAGAGAGGTCATTGTGCAAAAATTCAGAAGATTCAGCCATGAATGGTAGAATTAGGGTTTTGACTAGGTCAACCCTAAGTCCACTGAAGATTTGGAGAAGGTTGAGACCTAATCCAAGGGCCATGAGATCATGGAATGATGCATAGAGATATTATAAAGATGATTCCTAGACCAACTCATCATGATTGAAGAGTTTGAGAAGTTTTGAGTTAGGGTTTCTGAGGATTGTCAGTGAAAAAACCCTAATTTGATCCCTATCTTCCAGGCAGTTTTAGCTCTAGATGTGATTGATATCTCATCTTCCCCACAACATGAATTTTGTAGAGCTTGTTCTTAGATTTAATTTGAGTGGTGGAAGTCCTTGATAGGAGTTGCAGAGCTCAAGTTATGGTTTTGACAAATTACAGGTCAGCAGAGGTGTGTGAATCTGGGTCCTTGAAAGTCACCCAACTTGCAGACAACTTTTTCCCTAGTAGGATGATTCCTATGATCTCTTGGTCAACATGAATGTTGAAGGGCATCTTCTTAGCTTTAATTTGAGTGGTAGAAGTCCTTTATAGGATTTGTAGAACTCAACTTATGGTTTGAACAAGACAGGGGTATTTTGGTCATTTGTCAGTTATAGGTCATTTTAAGCAAAGGCCATATCTCCTAGTTCCAAGCCTCAAATGGAAAAACTCAAAACATGAAAGTTGCTCAAAATTGGATTTTAAGTCTATAAAAGTGGTCATGAGTTATTGAAAGAGCTTGTAGCAAGGATTTACAAGATTGGGTGAAAATGACCTAAAAATGGCTTATAAGTTGAAAAAGTTGAAATTTAAATTTGGTTTGGGAGATCCACAAATCCAAAATAGGTCATCCAATATATCATTTTGATTGGAAACATCATTTTAAAAACAATGGTTTAAGTAGAATTTTGATTTGAAGCTTGGAAATGGGGGTTACTTTGTAATTCTCATAATTGCATAATAAGGCACCTAAACAAAACTTCACAAAAAGCAAAGTTTAGCTTGTTTTTCACTCATTCTTTCTCAATATCTCTTGTAAAGAGATTTTAAAGTCCATTTGGCAAGGCTAAGGCATGAGATAATGGATGTTCAATGTATCATTCCATGAGAAGTTCTAGAACTTTCTAACACTTTCCACAAGCTTCTAGGTGTATCTAGATCATTCCATGGATTGCTATAAGAAGGGTGAATGTCCATATGGCCAGGGTTGGTGATCATTGTTGATGAGAGGTGAGATTAGAGTGTGAAAAGTAAAGATTCTTCCCTTTGCAATTTCACATCAAACCTTCATTCTCTTCAATCTCCATTCATTTCTCCTCCACAAACATATTCTTCTGATCATTGTGATTAATTACATGCTGAGGTAGAAGAAGATCCATGGCAGTTTGAAGCTGTTTTGAGGAAATTGCAAGAAGTGCATTTTGATATCAAACACCAGATTCAAGCCTTGATCATTCATCTTGCTGCATACAGAAGTCATATTGGGCATTGGAGATTAATCAAGGAAGGTTTCAGGCACTGAATTGCAAGGAAACCATAGCCTCCATCAAAGTGTGACAGGTTGGTAATCTTGCTCGTATCTCCTAATTTATGTGCATTCCACCATAGTTATAGGTTTAGACTGGCTAAGCTAGGATAGAGGACCATTTTCTGAGAATTAGGGGAAGGATCATGAGGTTTCGAGGCAGGGTACAATTTCTTGCAGAATGAATAACAAGCAATTTTGTGTGCATCAATGGATATGAGATGGTGTAGAATGGTTAGGGAAACGTGTAGAGTAATTCTTGATCATTAGTTTGAGGTTCTATTAAGTTTGATAGCAGAGGAAGGAAATGGAACCTTGATGATGAAGCTTTCTGTTAGGGTGATTCAAGAGGTTTCAGGGAAAACTATGGATAGCATTGTGTTCAGGGTGATTGATAGGGCAACTTTGCTTTTGGAAGCTCATGAATCCATGGAGAAATCAGTGAGAACGATCAGGTTGAAGATCCTTGCATGGTGTTAGGGTTTCTGCAAACCCTAGGGTTCAGTTGGGGACGATGAAGGTCCATCGTTGGATCATCCAGAAGGCTTGACTAATTCCATCCATCGCACGGCTGTGATTTGATTTCAGAAAAGGAGGGAAGACTGAAGCGTGCAAAACGCAGCGTATCATTTAGCCAAACGCACCGTTTTAGTTGAATGAGGGAACTGGGCTCAGCAACTTACTTCTATTCCCACCCCCAGACTTGGCCCAATGTTCAGAATCAACTGTGGCGCTTTACTTTTCTCACCCCTCCCATTTATTTCTTATTCTTTTATCTTTTAATTTCCTTTAATTCTTTGCATTTTATAAAATTCATCAAAAATATAAAAATCAATATTTTTCATTTCTTCTTTTTTTCACATAATCATGATTTTGTCTAGAAAATTAATAAAAAATAAAATTCCATTTTATTTTTAGTTTAATATTTTTTAGCATATTTTCTTGTAAATAGTACATTTAATTGATTTTAGTTGATACCCAAGTTTGTACAATTTGTTTTAGGACTTTCCCTTAGGGTTTTTGAGCCATTCTTTTTGGCATAGTTAGGTATTAAACCCTAGTTTCATGTAGGATTTATCTCTTGATTTGTAGAGTAAATTTGATGTAGTTTGATTGTTAGACATTTAGGTGCTCTAATTAGGGTTTTAAGTTGTATAGGTAGACTTGAACAAATTTATTTTGGGGTTTATAGGCCAAATTAGTGTATGGGGAATACATGGGTTAAGGGTAAGTATGTATAGAATCCCCTAGAATTTTGCTAGAATATTGTATGGTGTTTTAGTATTTTTCATTGATTTTTGAATGTATGGATAGTATGTGTGTTGCTTAAAGGCATAAGTTGTATTGTTGTGTTTTCTTTCCTTCTCTTTTGAGTGTGTGAGCTTTGAAGATTGAGTTGAAGACCTTATGGATCATCCTGGAAGCTTTGAAGACCTTGCAGAGGAGTTTAGCATAGCTTTTGTTGTTTTGTTTATAGGTTTATAGGTGCATAGGCAGAGCCCTAGATAGAATACTTTGTTCAATAAACAAGGAGTGTCTTGTTCACCTCCTTTCTTCTCTATGACACAGAGTCCCTTAAGGGTATTCACCTCTCTCCTTTGGAGGGATTAGTGACCTTGCCCAATGAGGTAGAACTTTGAGAGAGCCTTTCCTTTGATGTTAAGTCCTCAATGGCATCCTTTGGAAGTCAGTGAGTACTGTAACATCCTCACCTCATCTTATTGACTGAATCTTGTTTGCTGGAGCATTTGAGCCATTGAAGATAGAAGCTGAAGCTTTGAAGAGGATGATTCCTTGAAGATTATTGAAGTCTGAAGACTTTGTGAAGATCAAGTTGATGCCTGGAGATCCCTGAAGATAGTGAAGCCTGAAGGTAGAGCTGATCAAAGGAGCTGAAGCTCAAGGGAGAGGATGGGTTGATACTCATGTTGTAGGGTTGATACCTGGAAAGCAAGTGATCTCTGAAGTCTGAAGACTGGGTGGCTGCTGGAGAAGCTGAGGCTTTCTTCTGTTTTCTTTGATGTATTGTGTGTTTTGTCTGATTTGTCTGCTGCATTAGACTAAGCCCATCTAGACTAAGTTCAGTCTAAGAGCATGAGTGCATCTGATTGTATTGTTATTGCTTGGCTTTGCTTGCGGGTATTCGGTAGAGCCCAGCTCCCTTGCCCATGTGTTTATTTTGCTTGATAGCATTCCATTTCTTTTATCTGTATGATTGCAGTTTACTGTTTTTTTGCTTGATAGCACGTTGTCTATTTTTCAGTATGATTACTGTTATTTCATGATTGGCTTGAGGTTGAGACGAGCTTGTGGAGGCTGAAGCCCCACACACATTTCCTCCCTCACTTGCATTGCATGCATTTTACTGTTAAAGCTGATGCTTTTGTCTGTTTTGGTGTATCATTGACATGATCCCTTAGGACTCTCATTTCCTCTGATGAGGATTTGATGATAGACTTTTAGGTTGAAACCTATGCATGACAACATCTAGGAGTTCCCTGTTCAAACCTCAACCATAGGATGAATCCATGGCATGATAACAGTAGGACTTGATAGTCTCCCTCCTAGTTGGGCCTGTTCTCATCTCAAAGCAGTGTAAGATACAGTAATCATGAATGATTTCTTTCGTACGCTACGAGCCTTAAGCTATCTGAGAAAGGATTGTGGGAGAGTTTCTTTTCCACAGTCTGGATGCTTAGTATGGTACCCTTTGGGTGACATGCGACGCATTCACTCTCAGGTCATAGTCTCTAGTGCGGTCGAGATCGCCAACATAATAAAAAAACGCTTCTGTTAGGAGATGACCCGTAGTTTCCCGAACTACGTTTGCTCTGATCTTCCATACCGTGTGGAAGTACGTAGGCATAGGATGCGATGTCCTAGCGAGCAACCTTTCCCCCATAACCCTTCGTAGGCCGAACTACGTTGACTCTGATTTCTCATTCTCTGATGAGAATACGTAGGCATAAAGTGCGACGCTTTGCCGAGTCATTTTTCTTTTCTTTTTCAGCCAGCCTTGATAGGTAGATAAATTATAACCAACCCGTCCAAGTAAACAAACAAGCGAGGATCCCGTCGAGTACGACGGACGTGAGGGGTGCTAATACCTTCCCCTTGCGTAACCGACTCCCGAACCCAGACAATGGTTGCGATGACCTTGTCTTACCCTTTTTCGTCAGGTTTTTCCGATCGTTTCCTTTCCCGCTCCGAGGGATAAATAACGAAAGGTGGCGACTCTTCTGTCATGCCGGCACCTTATTTTCGCGCAAGCGACAGGGTGGAGATTCTATCTCGCTTAAGATGATTTGGCATCTTTCTCTAATGTGTTTGAATATTTGATTTGAATGCTGGAAGCTTGACACGATGTCGGGTAGAATCTCTTATCTTGACAGCATCATGTTTGTGATAGCTTTCTTCTTGAAATTCAATGAGACTATTAATGAGAAGTGCTTTCCATTGTTCTTGGTGCAGGTATTTAGTACTTCGAAAAATAAAATTGAAAGGCGGTGGATGCCATTCCCTGTTCATTATTATGGTTATCAGATGCAGCCTCAAGAAGTTTCTGGTGCAGGATTTTTAAGTGCGTAATCATTGCTGCATTGCTTTGACTTGGCCCTGTTTTCACCAGGGAAACCTAGTTGACTCATATTGATGACTCGTTTTAACAATGTTGCTGTTATCGACAGGATGGGACGCTACTGTTGGGGGAACTCACAACATACATGTGCCATGGAACTATCTGAATTACACAGAGCAACATATCCTGAACTGCATTTGTAAGATTCTGAATATGGGATATCAGAAACTAAAGAACCTTTGAAGTCTGAAACCTTTTGCATGATACAGATGGTACAGCAAGTGAAATTTCAACTAGTATATCATTATCACCCTTATCAACATCATTTGATACATTGAACAAAGAGGCTTTACTTAATTCTGTCTCGCCAACCGACGTGTCATTCACCACTTCAGCACTAGATAAACTTGTGTTATTTTCTTCAAAATTCAAACACAGGTCTTGTTCAACATTTATTTTGTTAGTATCCTTAGTCAACAACCGTATTCACATACTCTCCCTCTTTGCAATTTGGTAATATTTCACTCAATGTTTTGCAGGGAATTGACTTGTTGTATGAATTTGTTTGATGATTTGCATTGGTTTAAAGTGTAGGGATAGCAGTGTTTGTTGGCTCTCGGTGGTTGGCTTCCAGGATCGAGGTATAATATACTGATAATAGCTTTAAAAGCATGTATTATTTTCTCATCAGTTTCACGAATCATTTGTTGTGTCGGAAACTGCTACCTTGCAGGAGCTTAGGGAACAAGATAGAAGTGTCACATGAGTCACGAAGGCGAGCTGCTTCGTTACCAACTTTACTATGCCATGGAGTCAGTATGTATCTAAAGTTCTATATGCTGGTGTAACCAAATCCGCGAAGTTTTCGATTCAACTGTTTGATTTTAAATTAATGACTGAAAAATCATTGTGTAGGTGATGATGTAGTACATTGCAAGTATGGAGAGAAATCTGCACAATCCTTGAGCTCGTCCGGGTTTCAACGTATAGCAATCAAATCCTACGAAGGGTAAGATGAAATCAATCATCATATTAATGAAGCAATTGGTAATTAGTAGAACAGATTTTCAGAGTTTGTTGTAATGAATGCAGGCTTGGTCGTTACACAGTTCCAAGAGAGATGGACGAGGTTTCCAACTGGCTTAGTTCATGGTTGGGGCTTGAAGGATTCTCATCTTAAAATGACAAAACTATTAGTATGTAAAATATGAATGTATATAAATAGGATATTTAACTTTCTGGGTATCTTTTGTCATGTTGGTGAGCAATAAAGATATATGAACGTGTTTACTAAGGTTGGTGGAGCTTAATCACGACAACACTTCTCTTGTATCAGCCTCAAGGACAAACCGACAATCTCGTAAGTCTGGAACCTTTCTCTTTTTGACTCCTTTCTTCATTTCCATTCTTGCTTTGACGCCATAATGCATTAGTGATGTAGGTGAACTTGACGCGGAAGCTAAACTGCAGGAGTTACAAGCTGGTCTTGCCTCTGAAGGTGAAATTTGTGCAGCCGCGGTTCTTGGTTGGGAAGTACTGCGTACAGTATGGAATAATCGAGATCCATTCCTACTAAAGTGACGAATCTGGGAGCAAATTTGGAGAGGACATTCCCGAGAATTGAGTTACTAATGTTGTCATTTGTTTATTAGGCTAGGAAAGAAAGATTGTGTAGGCTTATATCAAAACCAAATACTGACACCAATTTGCTTGTTGTGTTGCCTTGGGCTGTTAGGAGTTTCTGCAGCAAGCTCGGATTCTTAGCACGTGTACTATCCTTATGGAGGTATTTGGATTCCCGTAACGGTTCTTGCTTGTAATGGTTTCGTAGCTTGTCAGGTAGAAGAAGCAGCTTGGTATGTGTTGTAGAAAAAACTTGTAGTGAATTAATATATATGAATGTTACTTATTCCAATTCTTTCGCGCGGATGATCCGCCGCATACTTCTGATGTGCTTCTTCTTGATTTGAACTCATTTTTATTATTCCGAATGTTAACTGCTTTTCTGTCATATTCAGGTAATATCATGAACGAAACGTGGCGAAAGACGAGTTATGGAAGTCGTGGCTGAAGTTCAGATTAGACGGTTTTGGTGATTTCCAGCATCCAACAAGGAGGGTGGTCTTAGAAGACATGCGTTCCGTGAGCCCCAAGAGGAATTAATAGGGATCAAACTTTATGTACTTATGCACCCTTTTTTCACTTTTTGTGTAATGAGTTGAATTTGGGCACTTTTGTAACGATTATGAAATTGAATCCAATCAATGACCGAATTGAGACTTAGACACCTGACTTCATAATTTGTGAATGGATTTTAATGAGCTAGAATGAAATCAAAACTGGCCTTTAAACCTTGAAATAGATTAGTGCCCCTTTGACTCCTTGAATTATCCTCGGTTGGCCTTATTCTCTTTCGAAGCAGTATGCAAAGTCCTCTTGTGACATTGAATCCTTGAATAAACGTGGACCACTATGATTCTTAATTTAAACCACAAAGTAATCATACTTATTATGATAAGGTCTTAGTCCAGTAAACCTTTTAACTCAATGAGAAATTGAATGATCCTTTAAATGATGATAATTTTGACACCATAGCCTTGTATAATAAGGTTATCCTTTGTAAAACGCAAATTGCTATGAAGACCATAGCGGTCCTCAAATGCCCATGCTTAATACTGATAATGAGAAAACCCTAAATATTTGGGGAGCTCTTGGGGGACTTTGAGAAGATGACCAATAGAAAATCCTAGAATGCATCCTAAAATGCTTTCCTGTAAGAGAAAATATCACACCTGCACAAACTAGTTAGCTGTAATAAACATGTACAAAAGTAAAAGAAACGAGCAAGGAAAACACAAGTAGGTGGAATCTTGAGGTCAAAAATTAGGGTGCAACAAATGCCCCTATTTAAGTTACTTCTATTCGGAGATATGAAGATTGAAATCTTTGTCTCGACGTGATAGGAGGGACTTAAATACAAACACTGCACAAATTTTTGGCCCTAAGATGCCACCGAATGCAAATGATATGAAATGTAAGACAAATGGTCCTGTGAGGAAAAAGATGTCATAGGGGAACAACTAGACGCGACACACGGGAAGAACAGGCTCATCAAAGCGAGACTCCACGGGGAAAGATTGACAATCGCAAAGTGTCTGTAAATATGTTGTGAAGAAACTTGGAAGAGAAATCCTCTTGAGGAATCTACTGTATCGGTCAAATGTAATTGATTCAAGATATCATCTGGGGGAAGTCTATTGTCGAGACTTGTAACTGTAATTGGGAATATTTTTGCCAAAATATTTTCAGTTAAAATTTGTAAGGAATCTACTGCCGAGATTCTATGTCGAAGTCTGTTGGAGAAATACTTTTAACAAAGTCTTCTGGAAATCTACCGCCGAGATTAACCAGGAAGTGAAATAGGACTACTTACTGCTGAGGCCTTCTGGGAATCTACTGCCGAGATTAACCAGGAACTACCTACTGCCAAGGTCTTCTGGGAATCTACTGCCGAGATTAACCAGGAACTACCTACTGCCGAGGTCTTCTGGGAATCTACTGCCGAGATTAACCAGGGACTACAAAATGTTCGAATGATTGTTGAAAAGGATGAAAAACCTCCCCGAGCGTCATAGTATGGGAACCATGAGCTGGTCTCAATCTCTAATATAGAACCTCCCCGAGCGTCATGATATGGGAATCATGAGCTGGTCTCAGTCTCTGATGAATGACCTCCCCGAGCATCATGATATGGGAATCATGAGCTGGTCTTAGTCTCTGATGAATGACCTCCCCGAGCATCATGATATGGGAATCATGAGCTGGTCTCAGTCTCTGATGAATGACCTCCCCGAGCATCATGAGCTGGTATCAGTCTCTGATGAATGACCTCCCCGAGCATCATGATATGGGAATCATGAGCTGGTCTCAGTCTCTGATGAATGACGAAAACTCGTGCGAGCATCTTCACAGGGGATTGTAGATTTTGTAGTTTGTAGTTGTCGTTGTAGACTGTAAATGTTGATGTAAATGTCGTTGTAAATTGTAGAACTTTGTAGATTGTAGATGTTGTTGTAGATGTTGAACTTGTAGATGTAATTGAGATTGCAAAACTTCATCGGGGATCTGCGGGAGAGATGTGAGCCGGTTGAGTTGTAAAGTATGTCTTCTCAAAATAAAGAGAGACTAATGTAATAAGCTCCCTCTACTTCTCTGGGGAGACGTCGCTTGATAAGCTTGTGTGATGAACTCGTTGGGGAATACATTCCTGAGGAGCATCCTTATCGTAGTTGTAAAAAGTGTGAATTCTCAAATGAAGAGAAATGTCTGTAACTGTCTTTCCATTTACCAAGTTGATAATCACTAGGGATGGATAAACTGTCTTGTGGAGATAAAACCTGATTGAAATGAGTTGCTCGAATAAAGAGCTGCTTGCAATTCAGATGTACATTGTTGAGAAGTTCTAATGACACTGTTGGAGAAATGAACCTTTATACATATCCCTCCTGGGGAACTGAGTGCAAAATAAATGCACACTTAATCTAAACTCAAAAGTTGGAGATGTCCACAATGTGATTGCCAAGGACCGAAGTTCAATTCAGGAAATATCTGAAGAGAAACTGTTAAGCAAGACTCGACCATTGAGGTATGAACTCAAATGGGATATGCTGAAACAACCGTCTTCCACGATGATCAATCTTCGTGGGGAAACAAAAATATTATGCTTTTTCTGCATAGGGATGACAAATCTAATTGGAGGGATAAGACGCACCCAAACACCTAGGGATAACTACAGCCAAGGCGACATAATAAAATGAACACAAAGAATGCAAAAAATGCACATGCCATGCTGTCTACTTGTATGCTATGCGTATGCTTAGGCTGACAAAACAAACAGAAAGAGGCGACCGGAGATGAAATAAACATCTCGGGATAAACATCTCGACCAATCTTCGAAGGTAGAAGTACCACTGGGGATAAACGGAGAACCAAATATGGGATCACACTCCTGCTTCAGGGCTTCAAAACTTCTTCTTATGGGGAATGGAGAATATTCCACTTGGGGATGTAACATCTTAATAAGTTTGAAAGGTTGTCCTGTTGAAGACGAGGATAAAGATCCACTAGGGGTGGATCCAACTCATAACTGTAGAAACTTTATGGATAAAATAAATATCCGCTTTACTGGAGAGACTCATGCTGGAGAAGATCGACGTTGTGGAAGGTCTATTGAGGAGTAAAACGCGTCCACTTCACTGGGAAGGTGAAGTTGGAGAAGATTCCCTGAGGATTAAACATCATCCAATTCATTGAGGAAGTGAAGTCAAACAGATCACTAGGAATTCTGCATCAAAAAAGCTTCATCGAAGGATTGTCATGACCACCAAAAATAAAATTTATTGGGGACATGAAGAATGTTGTGAAATTGCTGAAAAATCGTACTGAAGACTGCGTCGTAGTTGCCATTTGAACGATAGTTGTTGCATATGGACAAGATAATCTTCATTTCTCAGGTGCCCCAAGTCACATGGTTATGAGAAGAAGTCGTTCTAAGAGGATTTTACAGAAAACATGGCGTCCCATTGTTTTCAAACTCTTCGAGAGATTCTCCGAATCTCGACGTAACCGGCTCTGATTGATGGTACTATGAATAAGTCTTCAGAAATAGATCTCTAGATGAAGTCAAACTTGCATAGAATAACCACTTAGGAATAACTTGCCCCAGGTCAGCAGAGTCTTCAAATTTCAATATAACAAACTTAATGCGAATGTGTAATTTTCTTAAGACATCAAACAATGTTAGCAAGTCATAAATGTTGATTTCGAAATTTTTAATGCAACACACGTTTGTCTTGAAGTTTTGAAAAGAGCTATCGCAGTAACTTGTGGTCGAAACCACTAGTTAGGATATAGATTTATTTTTATAAAGCCAACAAAGACTGAGCGTAGCTCATAGGAGTCAGGAAACGTTATCTCATCGAGTATGCCTTCGAAGTAACCTTATTTCAATTAAGGCTTTGAAGGTTATATCAGGGCTTAATTTATGACTTGTAAAACGGAGGGATAAAGGGTTAGTATATTTGCGCCCACCCAATTTTTTGAAGATGTTCATTATTTTTTGATATTACCCTGCCCCAGGCCAAAAACGAGGTTTCGGTTTGGGAGAAAAAATAAATCTTTTCTCAAGGCTTAAAAAGAGGGTTTAGCTATGTTGGTGTTTAGATGGTTGAAATAATGCCTTACATCATCAGTAGGGTTCTTACTCGAAGCATACAACAAGAGATCATGTGTTTTACTTCATCATCCTCCTTCCAATTCTTCACCGGAGTGAGAAAAATTGGGTAAAGTCGGTATTATAAATTATTTTGAAAAACAATTTGAGTGAAAACGAATGGATTTCTTCAAGACGAACACTTATTGCATTACTTATTCAAAATAACAAGTTCTTACATGCCAAAAATACTTTTAATCAAAGAAATAAAACACAAAAGCAAACGAAAGTAGATAGGTGATCAACATAACGGTGTTCCATTCAAGACTGGTCTTTCTCCTTTGAAGGTCAGCGCTTCGTTATCAATCATTTCTTGGACTTTCTCTTGAAAAACTTTGCACTCTTCAATGAATGCCCCAACGCTCGATCATGGAATTCACAGCTGGCGTTTGGGTTGAACCACGGTGGGAGAGAGTTCATGATTCTAGTCTTTCTGGGTGTCATTACCGACTTTCTAGTAAAATAAGACCATAGTTGACTGTAGGTCAGTGGGATAAGATCAAACCAACGAATTTCTTCCTTTGGACCACTCAGAGATGTCTCCTGATTCTGAAACCGTCTTCGAACCTGTCGATTCTGATGCTGATCTGGAGAAGTTAGTCTTCATTTATGAGGTAGTCACTGCTTGCGTCGAGCAGGCGCTACATACTGATGTTGAGGATAAGGTACTGGAACTGGATCTGGCAGGATTACATTAACATCAACACTTCCTTCCTCTAGGGAATCATCAACTGAAATCTCTTCGTCGGTTTGGTTATTCAAATCATGAATTCTTCCACTTTTGAGCGCATTCTCAATGTTTACTCCCACTTCTATAATTTTAGAGAAATCTGATGGCACAACGCCCACCATCCTATCATAATAAGAGTCTGACAGCGTTCTCAGAAACATATTGCTTAATTCTTTCTCTGGAAGTGGTGGATGAATTTGGGCTGCCAACTCTTTCCATCGTTGGGCATATTCCCTGAAAGATTCATTATCATTCTTACTCATTCCTTCTAGTTGATCACTGTCTGGAGCCACATCAAAATTATAATTGTATTGCTTCACGAAAGCATCGACTAAGTTTTTTCAAGACCGAATTCGATTCCTTTGTAGCTTCATATACCATATAAAGGATGCCCCAGATAAGCTCTCTTGAAAGCAATGAATCATCAACTTGTCATCGTCAACATAAGCAGCCATCTTTCGACAAAACATTGTTAAATGGTATCTTGGACAACTAACACCTTTGTAAACTTCAAAGACAGACATCTTGAACTTCGGAGGAATAATCACACCTGGAACTAAACACAAGTCATGAGCATCAAGATCAGATGCATCAGCTCCTTTCATCATCTTCAATTGTTCTTTGAAATCACGAAATTCTTTCTCCATTGCTATAAATCTAGGATCGTCCACCTTCATCTTAGTACGAACATTCTAAAGATTAGGTACAGGCTGTGGAAACTGGGAAACTCTTCCATCAATTGGGACGAACAAATTGTCTTGCAAAGGCTGAGGCTGTGTAGGAACATCCACTTGCTGAACATCTTCATCGGAGGGAAGATCAAACAACGGATTAGTCACAATTCTGAAGCCAGTCATATAATCCATATCCTTTGTTCTCTTTGCTATCCTTTAGTAATA
>OZ012738.1:487531941-487603728 GCA_963859935.3 Lathyrus sativus
ATTAATATTGGATTAATTGATAATGATAATAATTAATAATTAATATTAATGTTGATATTATTATTATTATTATTATTGTTATTATTATTATTAATATTGGTATTATGAAGTGATAATATTAATTTTTGGAAATTAAGAAAATGAGATTATTAATATAATTGGAATAATAAGGAATTATTTGGGATGAGGGATATCATTGGCATTTTGGTGGAAATAGAATTGGAAGAAGGAAAAAGAACACACGGTGGAAAGAAGAAGAACACGAGTGAGAAAGAGAAGGACTCGGTTCAACAAGCTTGAAGAGATCGTCGAAGCTGTGAAATTGTGAAGGTTCATCATTATCATAACTTCATTTGAGGTAAGGGGGGGGGGGGGGGGGGGATTGATCGGTTAATTGGGTATATTGCATGAAATTGGTAGAAAGGGGAAAATCCCTAATCCCTATAGATAACAATTGTTTGATGTTGATTGTACTTGTATGTTGCTGTAATATCGTGTTGGATTGTGTTAATTTCGTTGCATGTGGTTGTGAGAGTCGTTTGAGAGCGGTTGGGGTTTCCGGGTAATTCGAAGTTAATGCCGGAAGTTGGTGAATTGAGCAGAGGTACGTATTTATCGGGTGAAATCAAGGATAGAGGTGTAGTCAGGTTGTGGAACAGTTGTCGGGTATGATGGGGTTTGGCTTGGAGTAGAATCGGCTAAGTTCGGAGCGAGTTGCCGACTCTGAGCTGAGAGTTTATTTTTTTGCAATCGCAGGCATTCACTGGGCGAATGTGGGGGCGAGCCTTCGCCAGGCGAACTGGGCAGCGAACGCTGCTAGTAGCTTCTGTTTTTTTCGCCAGGAGTTTCGCCGGGAGAGTTCCAGCGAGTGTTTGCTGCGAGGCTTCCCCAGGCGAATGGCCAGCGAGTGTTCGCTGCGGGGTTTTGCCAGGCGAATGCGCCAGCGAGCTCGATAGCAGTTTGTGTTTTGGCTGCGGTTTCATGCTGATTTCCTTGTGATTTTGGATCCTTGTTGGTCATGCTTGGTGAGTAGCTTATTAGTGAGCTATGGTGAGTATATGAAGGACATCGGGACACGATTCTGTGATGTCCATATGATTATGATATTGCATCGGAGTATGTTATGAGGGATGACGGTGACGATGAGTGAGATATCTTGATATATGATGAATTGTGATCAGTAGGATTGATACGCTTTATATGCGTGGTGGTTAAATACTGTTGTGTGATGGATTGTGATCAGTAGGATCGATACGCTTTATATGCATGGTGGTTAAATATTGTTGTGTGATGGATTGTGATCAGTAGGATCGACGCGCTTTATATGCGTTGTGGTTAAATACTGTTGTGTGATGGATTGTGATCAGTAGGATCGATATGCCTGGTGTACATTGTATTGATGTGTTGTTGTGATGGATTGGATCAATAGGATCGATGCACTTTGTGTGCTTGTGCGTATATGCATTATATGATGAGTGGATCAGTAGGATCGTGTGCACTATGTGTGCCGTGTGGTTATGCATAGTGTCTTGCATAGCATGTGGACGTGGTGAATCGTTGCTTGGTAGAGCGTATGCGATTCACTCACGTGCTCCAAGTGGGGAGCGTGGATGTGAGGCATGAGTTGCTCACGTGCTCCAAATGGGGAACGTGGACGCGGTGTATGAGTTACTCGCGTGCTCCAAATGGGGAGCGTGGAAGTGGTGTGTGATACACTCACGTGCTCCAAATGGGGAGCGTGGACGCGGTGTATGAGTTACTCGCATGCTCCAAGTGGGGAGCGTGGACGTGGTGTGTGATACACTCACGTGCTCCAGTGGGGAGCGTGGACGGGAATTTGGATCGTTGCTCGGAAGGAGTGTATGCGACCACCCGTGTCCCAAGTGGGGGACGTTGATATGTGATTATATGAGCTCATGAGGAGCGTGGTAGGGATAGATCGTTGCTCAGAGGGAGTGTATGCGATCTATCTTGAGTTGAGTCGGTACCGCATATTGTCGAGTCGAGTGCATGTGTTGCATTGTGGTTGTGTGTGTGATTGTTGATGATGGGACAGTAGGTCCGGGTGTGAGAAATATGAAATAATTGACTTATTATTTCTGCCTTTTATTTCATGTACGTTTATACCGTTAATATTTGATCGTGATTCTCACCCCTTTGTTGTTGTTGTGGTCTGTGCTTCTTCGGAAGTACAGACAATCCAGGTGTTTAGCTAGCTTGGATTGTGGCGGCGTCGTAGAATTGCTCTGATACGCAACACCGGGGCTTTTTGGGAGTTTATTGTTTATTGTTGATTGTGTGTGCCCCTATGGCGTATCTGTTTTTTTTTGTGGGATATGTGTTGATATATGACATTATGTATAATTTGGGCAGATGGCCGATTGTTGTAGGTGATAATATTGATGATATGGATGATGTATATATGTGATATGTGGTTTATGACAGACTAATCTTATTTCCGCTGCGATATTATTGAAAAAAAATGATTTTGTGGACTTTGTTGAAATTGTGACATCCCGTTTGGGAAGAAACTCTGATGTGTGCTTATTTTAAGTGTTTATTTTCTATTTTGGGAATCGGGGTGTTACATTATGGCCCTAAGGTTGAGTTAGAAGGGAAATCTATCCTATTGTTATCATGCAAAGGATTAACCCTAAAGTTCTATCATCACTATCCTTAAACAAGGAAGTGATAATTCCTAAGGGAACATGGCGATGGAATGTAAAGCAACAACATACAATACTTGATTTAAAATGGGAATGTGAATGAATACACATGCAATGCAACATTACAAGCAAAGGGAGGACACCTCAACCTTTAATGCAAACAAGAGCAAAAGGAAAAAAACACACAGGCAAAGGGAGGACACCTCAACCTTTAATGCAAACAAGCAAACATAAAAAGAAAACAACATCCAAGCAAAGGGAGGAAACCTCAACCTTTAATGCAAACATGGACTTAAGAGAAAGAATGTCTACACATGCACTTCTATCCTACTGCACCAAATCATACAACATGAAGATGAAAGGATAAAAATGATGGGAAGCAAAGTGAAAACCAAAGGAATTCACTATCCCACTCAACCAACCATATTCAATGTGTAAAAACACATAGTAATCCTCAAAGGTTCTACCACTTATGGAATGCCTTTAGTTCTTCCAAAGGAGGAACTAGGCTCTCACAAGTGGGATCCTTAGGCCATAGGACAGAGAGGGATGAGGAGAAGAATGTACCTAATGCAATTGAGAAGGAATGCACAAGAAATGGCAAGAGGATCATGCAAAAGGTAGGGATCATTCATCATATACATATGAAAAGAAAACCCTAAAAAGAAATCCTAAAGGATGCCTAAACTAAACAAGTTGTGAACATGATCAAGGCCTAAAATTAAACATACAAATGCATCATTATGTATAAAACATGGCTATGCAAAGTTAGGATGCTCAAACAATGCACAAAATTCAAATAAGAATCAAACTAGCACAAGTGTTAGGGTGTAAATCATACAAGGGTGACCTAAAGTGTAAAATACACTAAAAATAGTAAACTATCCCTAAAAAATAAAAGTAAATTCCTATGAGACCCCTCTGGTGTTAGGAACCAAAGGTCAAAAGAGGGGAGCCTAAGTCCTAACCTAGCTATGCCAACAGAAGGCAAATTCTAAGGGAGGTCCTATGAACTAGGCAAGAGGGAAGGTCCTAAAGGTTCAACCAAAAACCTACTCAAATGGTGGTAAAAATCAGGGAGAAAAATATCATAAAATCAATTGGGATGTCAATAATATGTACAATAAAAATCAAGAATTTATATGAACATTTCATCAAGAAATAAATTTCTAAACAAGTGTTATGCAATTTTCTATTCACAAAGAACACCTTAAAAAGGAAATTCAAAATTAAATGGAAATGAACTAAAAAATTAATCCAAAAATATGTAAAATCAATTTACATGTCATACTACCTGAAAATATTTTTCTAGGATTTTTTTATCATGCTTGAAGTATTTTTTTCATGCATTAAAACCAAATAGCAATTAAAATGAAAAATAAAGAAAAAGAAATGAAATTGGAAAGAGTGTGTATCAAATAGCAATAAAATCACGTTGAAACATTGGGCCAACTGCCAGGGGGATGTGAAAATGAAATGAAGCCCAAGTCCATACACATCCGCAGCCTAATACGCTGCGTTTCATTAAACTCTCAGTCAACCATGTGAAACTCCATCTCAGCCATCCAACTTAAAGCTAGTCAATGCATCCAATGGTTGTGCTACAAGCTACAATACGCAACGTTTTACTTAAACCCCAGTCAAAGATTCAAACTAAATTCTGGCCGTCTATTTCAAATGAGTCCAATGGACCCAAGGGCCATGATATAAACCTGCCCGCGCCGAAAACAAGAACCATACGCCGGAGCCACTATGCTTCGGTCGTCTTCTCCAACAGATCAATGAAACGGTGGATTTCGCAGCTCACCAAAACCTAAAAATTTTGGCACCAATCTATTCCTCTCCTCACACCCATAATGAATATCATGTTCCTTTTTATTTCTAACCTATAATTTGTCCTAACCGAAGCCTACAAGAAATGTCCAAGATTCCTAAACATTCAAGAAACCAAGCCAAACCTATCCAGAAACGATCCTCATGGTTCATACATTCATAATACATAAAAATGGCACGCACTGGGCACATAAACAGAGGGAAATGGTGGAAGATGGATTACCTAACGGAGCACCTCTGTTGGGTCTTCAATTGATGATGAAGCTCTTCAAAAACTGCCTAGAAACGTTCCTTGATCTTCAATGGAAGTATTGGAGACCTTGATTTGACTTGAAACTGCTTCAATTGCAAAATTCGATTTTCACTTTTTCTTCACTTTTCTCCAACAGAATTCTGTTATTCTTCCATCAATTCTTCATCCCCTTAGCTTGTACATGATGCTGACAATATATAGAATGGATCTGGATCATAAAAAAGCCCAATCATAGCTTGTTTAGCCCAATTAAAAATCCAAATTCCTTGAATTGAAGCTTCATGAATCTCACAAAACAGAGCTTTCAACCTCCAAACTTGACTCATACAAATTACTTGTGATGTAAGGAACTTCAATGGCTGAGATTAATCCCTTGTTTTGATCTCAATGGTGTGGATTGCATTTGTTGCTTAAGCTTGAAGTTACATGGAATTTGGCCATGGAAATGACCTCAAAATTCACTTCTGATTTTACCATTGACCTTAGAATGTTCTTGGCACTCAAAAAATGCACAAATATGATTGCAAATGGTTCCAAATGACTTTTATCCAATTTAGCCCTTTTCAAGTGTTCTTCGTGCAAATTTCCTCCACCAATCCTTCAATCCAAGCCAATCCAATGATAACTTGATGTTTGATGATGCAAATGACCCCATTTAGAGCAACTTTGATGTTGGTAAAAGTTTCATTTGAGGTGTGCAAAGTTGTGAAATTGACCTATAATCAAAATGACCTGTAATCAAAGTTTTCCAAAATACCCCTATATTGCAAGCTTCATATCTTGAGCTCCACAAATCAGATGAAGGACTTCTAGTACTTTTTGGAAAGCTAAGATCATAAGGAACAACTTTCATGTTTGAGTCAAAGTGAGGAAAAACATCCTTTTAGGTCAAAAATATCTTGGAAGTTGGTTGACTTTTATTGACCAAAATCACATTCATCTGAAGACCTGTAACTTTCCAGCTTCATAACTTGAGTTCTAAACATCAGATGAATAACTTCTAGTACTCAAACGAAAGCTAGAAACATTCTCTACAAGTCTCATGTTGGTGTCAAGATGAGATGAAACTTGTATCTTGAGATGTGTGATCTTGAAGTTAGGCACCAAAATAGGGGATTTTACACTGACAAGCTTAGAAACCTTAGCTGAGCAACTTCTCACACTCTTGAATATTGATGAATTGACCTTGAAATGATATATGACATGTCTCAACACAACACTCCATGATCATAAAGACTTGGAATTGAGTCTTAATCTCCTTCAAACTCACTGTTGACTTAGGGTTGACCAGATGAAAACCCTAACTGCACCACCTTTGACTGTGGCCTCTCACACCTGATATAATGACTTGCACAAGCCCCTCAATGACCCTCAAAACATCCCATGAGCTTATACCATGCTCTCCATCCATAAGCATAGACTCAATATCATCTGATGATCTTCACATGGCCTCCCAGATAGGAGGTGAACCATATACATTCATCTGCTCTTTCACAAAGCTTTGACTTTTTTTGGATGGTGATAAGCTCTTGATAGCTTGCAATAAGACCTCTTGCTTAGGTTTGGCAACTTGATAACCTCCTCTTGATGAGCACAACCCTCTCAATCCCCTGCTAATGAATGATGGTATGCTAATGCTAATGCTGTATGAAATGCAATGAAACACAAGTTAGGTAAAGAAAAAGGTTAGGCAAATTTTAGGGTGCAACACTATTGATGAAAGTTTTACAGTTACTTTCTGTTTCTGATTTAGATCTGCTTTGGATAGTAGTTTCATGTAAGACATTATGCAGTTACATTATTAATACCATTAGATGGTCATTTGTGTACTCGTGCGTTTGTGTTGCCTGCGTAAGATTGTAAGAGTTATCCATTGTTGCTGCCAAGATTGACTCGTGTCGGTTATTCAACGTTTCAGTAGCATTTCAAGTCTGATTTTTTCCTCACATCTTTTGTTGTCATGACAATTGTGTTGTTTCGTCACCAATAATATGTTTTTAGTTGAGCGAAATTGCGTGTTATTAGACCGAATTTTGTTATGTGATGAACCGTTAAGACGTTTTACGCGTAGTTCATATTGATTCTTAATTATGTATAGCTGATTCAAGAAGTTCCTGTTTTCATGAGGTTCTACTTTTGTTGTTGCGTTTTGGTTGACATTGATAAATATATCTCAGTTTGTTTTGGCTACCTCATCATGGTCATGCTACGCTCGTGACGGTAGTGTTCAATTTATTTGTTTTTTGTAATCATGTAGTGGCTATCATATTGTAAATTATTAGTTTATTTTGTTTTTTAAATTGTGTTTTCCTGGAATCTTACCTTGATAAAATAGTTGTTTCATGATGCTTTGAAGGGATTGACATTTTAGATAGAATTTAGTTTTACATTATGTATACAATTTGTGTAGTTGATGTAAATGTGTGGTTTGAATGTTGTATCTACTTGCTGAAAATTTGAACCATGGTCAAGAAGAGTAAGTCAAACTATTATGCATGTTGTTTTACCTTAATTATTTTTTTATTACTTGATGATAGTTAGATATTTATATTTTAGTCATTTTCAAAATCTGATTGTAATATACTTATACTACTTAAATTCAGAGTTATGGATGTTGGGCTAAAGGCCTTTAGACTCAAGTTCACTGTATTTTTCTTTTTGCACGTCCTATCATGGTCAATAAGTTTGTGAGTTTTGTAAATAATAGTTGAAGTTGCTTTGGGTTGTTTTTACATTACGTGTTAAAATCATATTTTTTTTAATATGTGGTAGGTTTCGACAATTCTATGTCGTTGTGCCACCAAAATTCTTACACGTTAGTTGGTATTTTTGACACGTTATCTTCTTTGTGTGTGACATTTTTCAACCGATTAGATCATATCTCAATACAATTAAATTTAAAATACCATATTAACTAAATTAAAATCATGATTCATCTTGTTTAACACTTCAAAAACTTTTTCTTAATTAAGTAATGAAGGTAGTGGGCTCTTGGAGTCCAGGATTCATTGGGTCCTTGAACGACCGCTTTTGAGGCGCACGCCTTGGGTTGTGGTTGTTCCGTTATTCGTTTCTCGAAAAGTTTTTCTAACTTAATTTAAGTAAAAAAATTTAATTTAAAAAGATATTCACCTTTTATTAATTAGATTGCTTTTATAAAAAAATTCAAATTATTCTTTTTTTAAAATAAATCTCAAACCATTACAAAATAATATTTTTAAATCTGATTAAACCATTTTCAATGCAATTAAACAAATATTTTCCTAATTAATATCGAAAGTAGTGAGTTTTTGGAGTCTAGCACTCCTTGAACCCTTGAACGAATGCTCTCGAAGCGCATGCTTTGGTTTGTGTTCGCTCCATCTTTCATCTCTAAAAACTTTTAATCGAATCAAATCATTTTCCTAATTAAATTGTGAAAGAACTGAGTTCTTGGAGTCTCGCACTCCTTAGATTCTTGAGTGACCGCTCTTGGGGAGCACACATTGGATTGTGGGTCGCTCAGCCTTTCGTTCCTAAAACAATTGCGCTAATTATTTGGACAAAATCAATCATTGTCCTAGAAATACAATTTCGTAACTTAAGTGAATGAAAAAGGTGTCGTTGGGATCTAGCATTCCAATAATGTCCCGATTAATTGGTTGTGAGGCTGACATCGCGTTTATTGAATAGTCATCATTCTCCCTCAAAATACTCAACCAATCTAACTCCGTTCTCCTCGTCCGCATGCGATCAAAACCCTAAACCTATTCAAATCAATTCTCTTTTCCAAACCAAAACATCAACACATCAAACTCTCTTTTCTCGCCCCCGTGCGATTGAAACTTCTCAAAACACTAATTCCTCGCCCCGGTGCGATCCACAACTCAAACATCTTTTGCAAAGAACATTGTTTAGTCTCTTCTTCCGCATATATAAACTAGTGTTTCAGCCTCCCCTAGTGAGTAGACAAGCCAACGTTTAACAGTTAGAATGCAACCTAAACACTTGTTCGTTTAAAATACAAGGCAACCAACCGTAGTTTGTTGAACTACGATTGCTCTAACTTCCTCATTGCACAATGAGGGTACGTAGGCATAGGATTGCGAGATCCTAGCGAGCTACTTTTTTATTTTTATCTCAAACCTTTTCTCCGTAGTCCCACGAACTACGATGCTTTGACTTTTCCATTGCACGAGGGAGTACGTAGGCACAAGGGCCTCAATCCTTGGCAAGCACCCTAATGATAAAACCACTCATTTTCCCTAAAAGCGAATCCTTAGAAGAAATAAACAGCCTAGCTAACTTTTCTCTCGAATTGAATCAAGAGGTTCCCGTTGAGCACAACAGACGTAGAGAGTGCTAATACCTTCCCTTTGCGTAATCGACTCCCGAACCTAGAATTTGGTTGCGATGACCATGTTCTTATCTCTTTAAAGGTTTTATCGATATTTTCCTATTCCTTCCTTATAATGAATAAAGTTCGGTGGCGACTCTGTTCGAACGTTTTTTCCGCGTCCATCGCGAGGATCGTATTTTTCGAGGTACGACACCGACTGTCTAGGCGTATAATGATGACGGTGAATGGAGAAGGAATGTTGGAGGATGAATTAGTCAAAAGAGATAGGTCGCGGACATCAAAATTAAAATCATTTCCTTCTTCATCATATTTATTAGACTCATAATTGATGATGGTAGGTTGCAAGCTCGTGAAAATTCATCTAGGGAAATAGAAATGAGGGTTGTCTTTACATCAGAACTAATAACACCATTTTAGTAAGTGAGATTTACAAAGAACATTCTCACCAATTCGAGATACCTTTCTTGAGGCACATTAAAAATGAAGTTTTCCAAGCCGAAATCTTTGAAGGCTTTCACAAAGTGGAAAATTTGAAAATCACCTCGTCCAAGTAGAAAGAAGTGTAAACTTATCTCCTGTTAAAGTACCAATTAAAGGTGTTTTATTGATCTTGAGTTGAGAAGTTTTTGGAAAAATAGGACGGAGAAGCTTGAGATGGGCGAGTTCTTTTTGGTGCCATATGGAGGTGATGATGAGAGGATGAGATAGCGTAACATTTTCTAATGCAATGAACAAGAGAGGAAGGATGAGGTGAGAAAGGAGAGAGAAGTTTCCAATCTATTGGTTAAAGCTTCCAATCTATTGGAAGCTTTAAATTATGGGTGTTAACCATTGTTGATAGTCGTTGCATTTATTGTCCGATCTTCTAACCATTGTTTTGTGTGCCAATTTTAATTTTTTTTTAATTTTGAGGGTATCCAATCGATTGGGCCATGTTGCCAATTGATTTGTCAGGCTATTTTCATCATTTTTTTATTTTTGGCCTAGTGGATTTGGATATCGTTTTCTCACTTTTTGCACCTTTGCCCGTCGTATTTGCACCCTTTTCACTAAATAACATGTCTCAAATACCAATAACCTTTGATAAATTTCCCTTTTTCTAGTGAATTCCAACACAATGTGGCATATCCTTCTCTACGAATCATTAGATATGAGAGTTGGTTAAACAACGAGATAGATATGTCCATCATAGACTTATTTACTCAAAATACTATGAGGTTAGCCGATTATCAAGGATCAAAAATGTTAAGACCATCCTCAAAGAAAAGCCTTGGTTTGATCACCTTTGTCGATAGATACCACCAACGACCATTCTTGGATCATATAATTTGGATTCAAACCCTATAGTATACCCAATGTGTTAGTGCTTCTAGAATGTCTAGGGTTACTACCTTTAAACCTTTTCAATTTATCAAAACAAAAAGGTTGTAAGTGGCCAAATCTATTACAATGGGAGCATTTATAAATAGATCGATTCATTTTCTTCCTATTTATTTCTTTACTATATGCTCTATCAAATTTAAACCCTGATCCACTTTTATTTAAGGAAGGCCCATGACTTCAAAAACCAAGTCAAGGTTTTCTTTTCTCTTAATAAATTTACTTAGGATTTATTGCAAATATGTCATTTCGTTTTTCATCGAGTCACAAGTCTCACATATTACACATGAGTTTGTAATATTTTAAATTTAGAACTTAAACACTTTATTACTATTTTCCATAAACTCAAGATAGTCCTAAACGTCTAGGTTACACTTTTTGATATTATCATTTTTCTTCAATTAACTTAGCATTTAGCTTGACTAACTGCTTGTAAGATAGCTTTGTTACCTCATGATTATTTTCCTCGTGAAATACTTTAAAGTAGACTTCATCTTCTTCATTGGAAGAATATTATTCTAAGGTTCTTCTTGACGTTAAACCTTCTTCATTTATAGAGGTTTTAATTTCAATTATGTTCCCAAAGATTCCATTAGATCATGCTTCTTCTTCATAATATCCTCTAACATATGAAGTTTCTTTATTTGATGTGGAATCCTCCGAAGAGCGTTGAACTATGGAAATTGTTCTTTCCAAGGAAACTACATGAGTTTTTTTTGTAGGAAGTAGTTGAGAATTCTTTGAAATTTGAACTTGTGCTTTCCTTTTTAAGTAATTGAACTAATTCATTCAACTTTTCTATGATTTCACCCTTCTTTAGTTTTTCTTGAACTTCATAAACATCCCCATCACTTTTCTTAAGGATTTAATCAGATTTTTTATTTCAATTCTTAATACATGGATATTGGTTAGTAACAAAAATTCCAATATAATGTGTAACATTTCTAATTTTGAAAATATTTATGAATGAAACATTTATCTTCTTCATCTTGTGTGTCCATTTGCTCTTGTTAGATACTCGAAGAAACTCCATATATCATTTCAAGACTATCCCATATAAAGGAGTTTACTATTATCAAAGGATATTACTATAGAATTCTTAGTTTTGAAATCAATTTCAAACTTTATCTTTTCCTCTACGGTCTAAAGGAAATCAAATTTATATTTTGCTTATCCATTTAATTGGTGAGTAAGGATAAAAATATCATTGATTATTGTTTCCAACAACTCTAAATAAATACTTTGATTGAAAATTTTAAATCTTGTTTTCCCTATTTCAAAACTAGCATCGTTAACTGGTGGAGGTGTTTTTAGGAAAGCTACATTGTTAGAAAAAGGTTAGAAGTCATCTTCCCCCCGAGACGATTAGTATTTGAACATATATTAGGCTCTAATGCCACTTGTGATACTTGTGACTCCACACAATAAGGGGTGAATTGTGGGGGTTTGAAAAACTATATTTTAAAACATTAGTGCTTTCATTTTCAGAGTTGAAAAACCTTTTTGATAATTTTTTTAAATAAAAGCAACGGAGAGATAAAAGCAGTTAAATAAATTGAACAAGTTAAAGAGATACAAATAAGAAGATGACCCCAAAAATTATAGAGGTTCAGTATAAATGTAGTGACCTAACCCTCTCTCTGAGACTTGATATGAGATTATCCAGTAATGCTTATAAGTATTTAAAAGGTTAAGCTTATGAACACACTTATACTAGGAAAATGAAGTTTTTGGTTAACTTTAAACCAAACAACAAACAATAGAGAGAAGCATTTAGTCTTTCTTCCAAACACAAACTTTAAGTGGTTAGTCCCTGTTGCGGTGAAAATTTGATATCAAGCTATTAATTAACTTGAATCGTACTTCTTTTACAACCGGTCTTTAATTTATCCAAAGGATAGGTCTAAAGAAAGAAAGAACCTTTTGCGCGATGTGACAACAACGCTTTAGAGATTCGGGGATTCGGGGGTTGGTTATATCTAGGGAAGGTATTAGCACCCTAAACATTTGTAGTACTCTACAGGAACCTTTTGTTTAATTACTTGCTAAGTTGGTGAATTGCGCACTATGGTTTAAGGATTGGGAATTGAGATAAAACAAATAAAAAGGCCTAAGTGGTTTTCTAAGTTTGCTCGCAAAGGTATCGCACCTTCTGCCTACGTATCCTGACTAGGATAGAATCAGAGCAATCGTAGTTCACCTCACAAGGGAAAAGAACACTTGATGATGATCAAGGTTCAAAGGGGAACAAACATGACAATGTTTGTGTGGAGTTTTGACAAAACTCCCTAAGCTAAGTTGAAGGGGAAGTAAGAAGTCATGACGATGATTCTTACATAGAGTTGACGAACTCTTTCCTAGGGTTCTAGTTGAAGAACACTCCTAGTATGGGTGGGTTTCTTAGACTTCAAGCAAAGTCTAAAGGCTTCTAAATTAGGATTGAAATGACTTAACAAAGTCAAGGGATAGCAGGGGTTTTGGTCCAAGACATTGACAGTCAAGTGGACGAACCTTCCTTTGGAGGGACAGTATTGTCGGCAACTGGACGAAAGCTAACGAGCTTCGTCGCTTGGGGATAAAATAAAATACAAACATTATTCAAACTTTCATGGTGACGACCAATACAAAGATTAAAGATGGAAAGCAATGATGACAATCAGAGCAATTGTTCTGGTACGAGAACCGTGACGACAGTTCGCACCTGGAATACCGTTAACAGACGGATGAGATAAACATAAAAATAGTTCGAGGTAAAAATTCTAACATGTTGACAAACATATATAGACATGATAACAATCAATTTTCCTGAGAAAACACAAGAGGAAACCTTTTAAATTTCATCTGCAACCAAATAGGGTTAGTACCGTTGACGCGCGGATTGCGCACAATCAAACGTGGTGAAAAAATAATCAAACATGAAAAATAAAATTATGACATGAAAGTACACATTAAAATAAACACAATGAAAAAAGAACGGGTGAAAAACGATAAAAAATGAGAGAGTTACGAATTTTTGAAGTTTATGTACAAAAATGAGGAAAAGTGGCAACAAGGGTTATCACAAGGGATCGAACCCATGCCAAGACTGATACACGCGCGAGTCTCTACCGTTGGGGCAGCTGTTACATCCATTAATCAAATGGAAACCATAAATATACATGCTTGGTTTAGTTCCATGGCTGGGCAAAATTACATAATCAACAACAAATACGTTTTATACCGTATCTCACTAACCGCTTATCGGATCGAGGCAAATTTTATATGGATCTTGGGTAGAAAAATGAGAGGAAGAGGATGGTGGTGTTAGTTTTTCCAAATTGTTTACCTAGTGAAAAAAACGATAGCTGGTGTGTGTGTGTGCTTTGAATGCATAATGACATGGAAACATAATCGAAACCAAATACGTTTTATACCGTATCTCACTAACCGCTCATCGGATCGAGGCAAATTTTATATGAAAATTGGGTAGAAAAATGAGAGGAAGAGGATGGTGGTGTTGGTTTTCTGAAACTCATTTTCCTCTGCAAAACCCGATAGGGTGTATGATTATGACTTTATGACTTGCAAAATGACATGAACACTTTGATACAAGCATGTTTAAGGCCAAGTAAGTTCACATACACATCCAATATATGATATATGACAAGTGGTAAACAAGTTTAGGACCAGGATATGCATATATGGGAAAGTCACATTCAAGTTGCAAGAACTCATAAAACAACAAATGCAAGTCAAAGTGGTTTTTGAGTTCGAGGTGCTCATGAGCTGTACCAATCATCAAAACATCTTAAATGTATGATATCAAGTGTGTGCAAGTGAAGAAAACAGAACTGGAACTAGTGTGTGAGGATGTAGTGTTCAATTTGCAATTGTGTGTGTTATGTGAGTGTAATGCATGAAATGATGTAATTCAGTGTTCAGGTTGTTTTTAATGTTTTGGTTCATTCAAACACATCACATATGGTCATATAAAGCTGTGAAAACAACAAGATATCAAGTACAAGCAAGCATTTCCAAACTGATATGTGAGAGTAGGGCATTTTGCAAAATGATGAACAATAGTGCATGATGATGAACAGATGTAACTCAAGGCCAATTTAAACTGATATAATCATTTGTACAGCACATGTATATGATAATGAGATGATCTAAACATTGGTATCTCATAGAAAACACCTATCATGAAAAATGACATGCCATATGCAAGTTGTCCAAACAATGATGCACATGAAGAGGTGAGTTTTATAGCAATGATCTCATGAGCAAAATGAGTATTCAAGCATCTCAAGTATGTCCAATATGAGGTGTGTGTACTGAAATTTTAGCCAAAAATGAGTTGATGCAAAAAATGTCAAATTGTGTGGTTTTGTCATTTTGGTGAAATTGGTGTCAACAAGTGAAATGTGAGGCAAAACAGTAAAGCAACAAAATGAGCATACAAACATGTTTCAAATGATCATTAAGACATGTTAGAATGATAAAATATGTTTGTCATGCTTTATGCTAAAAGTGACCAAGTAAGTGGTTTGTGTATTTTGTAGCATTTGTGTCAATATGTGATTTTTGAAGCAAAGCAGCAAAATGGCAAAACAGTCACCTATACATGCTCAAAATGATCAAACAAATGTGTTGAAATGATGAGAAACCAATTATCATGTGTCATGTAAAATATGGTAGTGTGTGTGGCTTTTGTGATCATCATGAAATCTGGTTTCCACAAGTGAATCTTGATGCCATGTTCAAGACAGTAGGGCAAAAAGTCTAAGCCATGCTCACATACTTTGGGCAAACATATTTTAAAACTCAAAACAAACCCTGCAGCCTAGGCCAACATGATATTCTGCTGCTATGAACACACTTCAAACAGAATTCTATCAATTGCATGTGGCAGTACAGCATGTAAATCAGAATTAGTAAACTATGCTAATAATCTTGATGTCCACCATACTTCTCAACATAAATCAAAACAGTTGTACCACAAAAACAAATTTAAGATGGAATAATGCTTATGTTACAAACAGAAGGCTATTAGCTTGAGAGCCCAAGTGCAACCAGCATTAAGAACTTAAAACTGGCAGTAAACAAAACAAGCATCAACATCTATTCAGCAGGCCAGTCCCTAATCAGTTTTGAGATGGATTTGATAGCAACCAAATTATAACTGATGTGTGATGGCTAGGGTTAAAAGTTCACAAATATTAGCTCCAAATCAGGCTAACCAGGCTAAGGTCTTTACAGCAGCGCAACTTTACTCTGCAATGTATCAAACTAGGTGGCCTACAAGGTTGGTTCTACTGCAGGCCTAGGTTCCTCTCCTTTAAATGCAACAAGTATTGACAAACAAACTACTGATATGACCAAAACAAATTTATATGTTCAAGTTGATACAAGGTATCCATCCAACATCATGGAAACCACTACACACTTATAACTTCAAAATTCACACAAAGTACCCAAAATGCATAAGTCATGAAAAATAATGCAAGAGATGATAGGTATATGATACATACCTGTTTGGAGATTCTATTTAGTAGGTCAAACTTGTTGAGAAACCCAGAGGTAATAAAATCCAAGCTTGTATGGTATTTTACTTGAAACTTAAGCAACAAGCCAAATGAGATGCCAAAATGAGTTCTATGAATTTCTGATGACAAATGAAGGTTTGGACAGTTGATATATATTATATTTGAGGTGTTCAAATGGTTAAAACCTCAAGAAGATGTTTGGAGCAAGGTTTGGAGGTTTTTGTGGACTTTGGTCAAAGTAAGTTCCATGGCAAGTTGACTTTTGGATTCTTTGAGTTTTTGGGTGGTTTAAGTGTTTGTACACCTCCTATATATGATTTATAGGATGTGTGGATGAAGATTTGAGTGCTGGAACATGTATAGCTCAATGTGGTAGCAAAACTACAAAGTGCAGAATTTTGGCAATTTTGAACACTTTGGTGATTTTGCAAAATGTGAGTAAGTGAGAGATGTGATGAGGGAGCTTTGTTTAGCAGGTTTTCAGAATTAAGTTCATCTCCCAAATGAGGGGTTTGAGGTCCCTATTTATAGAATTATGAAGTGAGGAGCTTGCTATGTAGTTTTGCTTTCACTATGAAGAAATCTTAGATATTTCCATCCAATTGTCCACTTGCCTTGCTTTTTCTGGTTCTTGGCTGTCTCCTTGACCCAATGGGCAAGTTAAAATGATGTTTGTACAGAGAAAACACAGCCTAGATGCTTGGTAGAGTGGCTGGAGCAGAATCACTTTCCACCTCATGCTTGGAAAAAGTCAATATTTGCAACTTAGGCAATGAAACCTCAAACTTTAATTCTATGCTATCTCCTTGCTATTTCTTTGATCCAACCTGCTTGAGATGCTTAATATATCAGATAGCATGAGTTTGTCACGTTGAAATTGATCCACTTGAGTGATAGAGGTGCTTTTGCAAAATTGATCAATGTGGGACAAAAGTGACAAAACACCAACTTTGAACACATGTATCTCTCAGCTCATAAATCACTTTGAGATGTTATTGTACAATTTATAAAGCCCTCACATAGTACTAAAACTTTCATGTTGGCCAGAAATCTTGATTCTATTTGAAACTAGGTGAAAAACCCCCTTTGAAGTTGGCTGATTTTAGCTTCTAAAGTGAAAATAACTTAGAAATTTTCTAAGTTATTTTCCCTTCTAGGAATGTTTTTGCTTATATCTCAAAAAGTATGCATTTTCTGGTTGTGGACTAGTATGGGACTTTTGTAGGACTTGTCAAGAGCTTTCAAATGAGACTAGAACCAACTCAATTGGATGTGCGGTTAAGGAGATACGGTTTAGCCCTTTTCAAAACCCTAATTTCCCGATTTCTCGATTACTCTCTCATCTTTGATCCAATGATCATGAAAATTGATATGCAAGTCCATTATGACATAAGGAACAACTTTTATTCACAACTTGGATCCCAATTCTCAAAATTTGGGGAGTTGACTTTTCGGTCAACCGTACGATCGGTCGGTGCCGATTGAGTCGCCTGTTGATATTCTGGACATCCGGGGACTTTGAAACTTCTTGAATAGTCTTTAATAGTCTATATGAACTTCATGGACCTCAGTCCCACCATTAAAACATCTTCCAACATCAAAGTCAAACCACAGTTGACTTTCCACTAGTTAAAAACCCTAATCGGGGCCTCCTGACTGCACTGTTCTTGATTCTGAAACGATTTCTTCAAATTGACTTCCCATTTGACTTTGATATTATCTTTGATTTCATTCCATGATTGAATTGGCCCAAATCATTGGTTGATCATTCCTTGATTGTTTTGAATTTGTCGGTGCGAGAACCCTGATTCATCTGTAACTTGACAATAATAAACTTGCACTTGATTTAGGGTTAGATAATGCATGATCATGCTTCTAAAAATGATAATGAGAATCTAAGGGGTCAAAATTTGGGGTACAACAGTTGCCCCTATTTAAATATCTTCACTAGATGGGGAACGAGAGATGACAATCTTCGTTAAATCGCAGTGAAAGGTATTTAAATATAGATAACCGAAAATTTTGTCCCTTAGATCCAATGTCATGCTAAAGGACAAGTTATGATATGCCATGCACTCTAATGATGCTTTATGATGCTTGAATGCAAACAACATAGACGCAACAATAATGATAAAAGAAACAGTAAACAAACAGTGACAAATACAAGGACTCGACACTGGGGACTCGTACTGAAACTAAATTAACAGTTCAGACATGACTGATAGCGTAAGAAGGAAAACTTCACATGGGGAAGAGACAAATCCAATAAAGATGACAATCTTATTGGAACAGAGGTACTCCACCGGGGAGAAGAATTGACTTCTACTGGGGAAAAGGATATACTTTTACTGGGGAAATGGAAAATTAATTTCGTCGGGAAGAGAGAAGCAGACTTCACCGGGGAAGCGAAAAACTGGATACAACCTCACTGGGGATGATCAGATGAGGAACTTCCTATAGTGAAGAGTTCAAACGGGATCTTCAGGAATGGACTAGAAATAAGACTAATCACACGTGGAGGATACTAGTGACGACTAGATCTCCGAGACTTGACTGGGAACATGGATCACTGGGGGTACATCCTCAGCTTATGTAAATAGTTCACACAGTGCTGGTAATCAATAGACTTCCTGGGGAATTGGTAACGACCAGAATTCCAAGTAATGCCAGTGACGACTGGTCCTTTAATGGCGGTTGGTGACGACCAAATCAGGGTATCAATGACGATTGGTTTTAAACAACGCCAGTTACGACTGGTCTTTAAAAAAGAAGGTAGTGACGACCATGCTGAGAATACCAATGACAATTGGTTAAGAGAAAGCTAGTGATTACTTTAGCTTTAGCTGAGGTGTTGGTAACGACCAAAACGAAACAGATTCCAATAACGATTGGACTCTCGATGATGATACCAGTTACGACTGGGTTTCAAAGGGAAAAATTGGTGACAACCAACAAGATACCAATGACGATTGGATTTAGGCAGTGCCAGTGACGACTGGACTTCATGGGGAGAGTTAGTAACAACTAACAAGATACCAATAATAATTGGAACAATACCAATGACGACTGGATTCCCCGGGGAAAGGTTGGTAACGACCAAACCACGAGGCGCCAATGACAATTGGACTTTTATTTAGTGCCAGTGACAACTGGACTTATACGTGGATTTGTTAGTGACTACTAACGAGATACCAATGACGATTGGATCTAGACAATGCTAGTGACGACTGGGTTTTAAAAGGACATGGATGGTGACGACCAAATGAATATCAACAACAATTGGTTTGAACACAATGCCAGTTACTACTGGGCTTGTACTTGGAAACGAAGTGCGTAATAACTTAGACTTCGCGGGGATTGATAGATGTCACCGACTCGGGGAACAAACGAATCACACTGATCCCATGATGAGGGGTGTATGTAGACTTGGGAAATAAACCCGAAGACCTACTGGGGAATAAAGCCTGTAGGTAGATTTTGCTGAGGTGAATTCTGACAGATGTCCAGAAATACTTTGCTGGGGGAGGAACCTTCATATCATCATAAGAAATCCTGAGGGATAATCTTCAATCTTTGATAACCATACATGGCCAAAGGACTCTTCGTTGCCCAATTTGCTAGCATTTCATTGGGGAATGTAAATTCTGACTGTGTATCAAGACTCTTGCTACCCTGAAGTTTCGGGGAATGTATGATTTCCCTCGAGTTTTTCCACAAGTTAAAACATTTTGTAAAATATTTCCAAGTTATTATTTTTTCAAAAATTTGGATTTTAATGCTTTCAAAAATAATCGTTGATTAACGAACGGTATTTTGCATAACAAAGAAAATAAGGAACTGATAATTTGCACAAGAAAGAGAGGCTCAAAAGGCTGATTTTATTTAAAGGATGAAATCTTGCCGATGACAATATTCCATGGAAATTTTTACAAGTAAAATGGCAAAAGTGGATAAGGTTACATTGAATCCTGTGACCTAACTATCCCTAAAGACTAGAATTCTCCAAGATCCTTGCTTCTGACGAGAGCTGTTGAGATGAATCTTTGTTGAGTCTGCAGTGTTGACGCCTTTGTCTGATGCAGCGAAACGCCTTTGTCCCTAATTTTTGCCTGGATCGCCCTTTCGGGTTTTCAATCCACCAGGACGCTCATTTTTGCCTAAGCCGCCCTTTCGGGTTTTCAACTTAGCGAGCTTTTTTATTTCTTTTCTCTTTTTCCTTTCCTTCTTTTTTTCTTTTCTACCCTAACTTTTGCATAAACCGTTTTTTTTTATTTTCCGGTTTATCGGGTACTTTTTAGGCGTAATATTTCCGAACTGCGTCAGAGTTTATCGGGTGTGTAAGTTGTTCTCCGTCCATGGTAGTAAGGATCAGTGAACCTCCGGAGAATACTGTCTTCACAATAAAGGGGCCATCATAATTAGGCATCCACTTCCCTCTTGCGTCTTTGTGAACTGGTAAGATCTTCTTGAGCACAAGTTCTCCTTCGCAGAATTCTCTGATACGGACCTTTTTATCGAACGCCCTCTTGATTCTTTTTTGATACAACTGGCCGTGACACATCGCAGACATGCGCTTTTCATCGATGAGATTCAGCTGATCAAATCTTTCTTTAATCCATTCTGCCTCTTCTAACTTGGTTTCCATGATGACTCTGAGGGATGGTATCTCGACCTCGATGGGAAGAACTGCGTCCATTCCATATACCAGAGAAAAGGGGGTTGCCCCTGTGGAAGTGCGGACGGAGGTTCTGTATCCGTGCAGGGCAAATGGTAACATTTCATGCCAATCTTTGTAGGTTTTAACCATTTTCTGCAAGATCTTCTTGATGTTTTTATTTGCAGCTTCCACAGCTCCATTCATCTTTGGACGGTAAGGGGAAGAGTTGTGGTGTTCGATTTTGAAGTCATCACATAATTCTTTCATAACTTTGTTGTTCAGGTTGGTGCCGTTGTCTGTTATAATTCTGCTTGGGATCCCGTAACGACAGATGATCTCTTTTTTAATGAAACGAGCCACCACTTGACGTGTAACATTGGTGTAGGATGCAGCTTCAACCCATTTTGTGAAATAGTCGATGGCAACCAGAATGAAACGGTGTCCATTTGAAGCTTTTGGCTCAATTGCCCCAATCATGTCAATCCCCCACATAGAGAAAGGCCATGGCGACGACAATACATTCAACAGTGTAGGAGGCACATGCATTTTGTCTGCGTATATCTGACATTTGTGACACTTTCTGGCGTATTGAATACAGTCAGTTTCCAAGGTCAACCAGTAATAACCAGCTCTCAAGATCTTTTTGGACATGGCGTATCCGTTGGCGTGAGTACCAAACATTCCTTCATGAACATCTTTTATTAACAAGTCCGCTTCTCTTTTGTCAACACATCTGAGTAAGATCATATCATGATTTCTTTTGTAAAGTACACCATTGCTGAGGAAGAATTTGGATGCTAATCGTCTTAGGGTTTTCTTGTCAAGTGTCGTAGCATCTGTGGGATATTCTTGCTTCAACAGATAATTCTTTATATCATGATACCAGGGCTTGCCATCGGTTTCTTCTTCAATCATTTGACAGTAAGCAGGCTCTGTCTTGCGTTCAATTTTGATAAGTGTGCCATCGTTGACATCTCTAGTTTTCCACATTGAGGCCAGCATGGCTAAGGCGTCAGCGATGTGATTCTCTGCTCTTGGAACATGTTTAAAGGTGATTTCGTCAAAATACTTGATCGTTTCAACGATATAAGCTCTGTAAGGGATCAGATTTTCATGTCTTGTCTCCCATTCACCCGTGACTTGGTAGATAACCAATGCTGAGTCTCCACTGACTTCGAGATTTTTGATTTGGAGATCAATGGCTGCTTCGAGACCAAGGATACATGCTTCGTATTCAGCAATGTTGTTTGTACAATCAAAGTCTAGTCTGGCTGTAAACGGAGTGTAACCACCTTCAGGATTCATTAAGACTGCACCTATGCCGTGTCCGCTATAATTGGAGGAACCGTCGAACATCATTTTCCACCAATTCTCTGTCTGTTGACCTTTGTCGGAACTTGTTTCTTCACAATCTTTTACTAACATGATATCTTCATCCGGAAAATCAAACTTCAGAGGTTCATAATCTTCGACAGGTTGATCTGCGAGATATTCTGATAGCACACTGCCTTTGATGGATTTCTGAGCCACATATTGAATATCATATTCTGATAGTAACATATGCCACCGGGCGAGTCTTCCGGTTTGTGCAGGTTTCTCAAAGATGTACTTTATTGGATCCATTTTCGAGATCAATAAAGTGGTGTGACAAATCATATACTGCCTCAAACGCTTAGCGACCCATGCTAAAGCACAACAAGTCTTTTCTAGGAGTGAGTATCTGCTTTCACAATCAGTAAATTTCTTGCTCAGATAATAAATGGCATGTTCTTTCCGTCCAGTTTTGTCTTGTTGACCCAGAACGCAACCCATTGAGTTTTCAAGCACTGTCAAATACATAAAGAGAGGCTTTCCCGACACGGGTGGTATCAAAATTGGAGGTTCTTGGAGATAACCTTTGATTTTATCGAACGCTGTTTGACAATCAGAATTCCATACAACCGTTTGATCCTTTCGTAACAACTTGAAGATCGGTTCACAGGTGGGGGTCATATTGGAAATGAACCTGGATATGTAATTCAACCTTCCAAGGAAGCTTCTAACCTGATTTTCGGTCCGTGGAGCTGGCATGTCTTGAATGGCACGGACTTTGTCTGGATCCACCTCAATCCCCTTGTGGCTGACAATAAAACCGAGTAATTTTCCTGATCTGACTCCGAAAGTGCACTTTGCGGGATTCAACCTCAACTGATATTTCCGGAGTCTTTTGAATAACTTCAACAAATGTTCTAGATGGTCTTCTTCATTTTGAGACTTGGCGATCATGTCATCCACATATACTTCTATTTCTTTGTGCATCATGTCGTGGAACAAAACCACCATAGCTCTTTGATAAGTTGCGCCTGCATTTCTTAAACCGAATGGCATAACCTTATAACAATAGGTGCCCCATGGAGTGATGAAGGTTGTCTTTTCCATGTCGTCAGGATCCATTTTGATTTGATTGTAACCAGAGAACCCGTCCATAAAGGAAAACACTGCAAACCGAGCTGTATTATCTACCAAAGTATCAATATGTGGTAGAGGGAAGTCGTCCTTTGGACTGGCTTTGTTTAAATCTCGATAATCCACACACATCCTTACCTTTCCATCTTTCTTTGGTACAGGAACAATGTTGGCTACCCATTCTGGATACTTGGCCACTGCAAGGAAGCCTGCATCAATCTGCTTTTTTACCTCATCTCTGATTTTGAGAGCCATGTCGGGTCTGGTTCTTCTGAGTTTCTGTTTAACCGATGGGCATTCAGGTCGGAGTGGTAACTTGTGAACCACTATGTCTGTATCCAAACCAGGCATATCCCGATAAGACCAAGCAAACACATCTACATATTCTTTTAGGAGTTCCTTTAACTGCTGTTTTACTTCTGCCCCTAGGGCTGCCCCAATTTTGACTTCTTTTTTATCTTCTTCGGTACCAAGGTTGATAACTTCCACCTGTTCCTTATGAGGTTGAAGCTCTGCATCCTCTTTTTGGGCTAGTCTTACCAGTTCATCGGGAATTTCACAGTCTTTATCCTCGTCTTCAGCTTGGTAAATTGGTGAATCAAGGTCAGGAGGAGATGCATGGTCACAGGATTCAATGGGGTTATGGTCATCACTGCATGTTTGGAGGATTTACTTTATCAAAACACACAATCAACAAAATGCAACACACACAGAGAAAGAGAAAATTGTTTTTGTTTTGGTTTTTTGTATTGCCATTTTTCTTTCAAAGCAAAAGCAAAAGACGGTAAAGAAACAACACGAGGATTTTTAACAAAATAGTCCATTCTCATTGATATTTCTTTGAAAGCATGTGGCCCTTACAAAACATTCCTATAGCCTTGGGCACGGCTATGGAGATTTTAAAAATAACAAAGAAAAAAACAACAAATTACTTTAACTCGGGAAAAACTACAGGAACTTCGATAGCCTCCCAGTTGTTCAGAGTAGCTTCATCATGATACACTAGTGCTTCTATGTCTTTACTTTCGAGATTTCCTTCCACGGCGTTAATTTGAAAACCGCTACTGATAAATACTTCTTGAATAGCCTTTGGCCGGCCGTTGTCATGCCTCGGTTCTTCACTTTGAGTTGGTTTGTAACCCAACCCCTGGCGGTTCGTCTTCGGCTTTACCTTAATGACCTCTCCCCATCCTGCGGGAGTGCCTTCTTCCAGCGTAGCTTTGGCGCCTTGAGCAGATGCGAAAGTTGGACTACTTTTTGCCACCGTCTCCTCTATCATCACTGCGTTTGCTATTTCTAGTGCTTGGAATGATGTCTCTAGTGCATTCTCTTCTGCTTCAATGTACCGGAATAATGAAAGATTACTGACCATTAATTCTTCTTCACCATGAACAATCACCAGCTTATCATTTACCACAAACTTCATTCTCTGGTGTAGGGTAGAAGTTACCGCCCCTGCTTCATGGATCCAGGGACGTCCCAGTAGGCAGCTATAAGCTGGGTTTATGTCCATCACCTGAAATACAATGTTGAATTCATGGGGTCCCACCAAAATTGGTAATTCTACTTCTCCGATGACCGTCCTCCTCGAACCATCAAAAGCTTTTACAATTAACGAGGTTGGTTTCATCTCTGCCCCGGCATAGGCTAATCTGGACAGTGATCTTGCGGGTAACACGTTTAACGAGGATCCTGTGTCGACCAGTACTCGCGCCAAAGTATCTTCCTGGCATTTGATGGATATGTGTAGTGCACGATTGTGATCACGTTTCTCCTTTGGTAACTCGGCATCGCTGAAACTTAAAGTATTGCATGCCGTGATGTTAGCCACTACTGAATCAAACTGCCCAAGTGAAATATCCTTAGTTACGTGTGCTTGTCTCAATACTTTCTGTAATGCTTCCCTGTGAGCTGGAGAATTTATCAAGAGTGACAAGATTGATATTTTTGATGGCGTCTGATGAAGCTGATCTATTACCTTGTAATCACTTCTTCGGATAATCCTCAAAAATTCATCATTTTCTTCTTCTGTGCTCGGAGCTTCTTTTTCTTTGATTACCACAGCAGGAATGACTTCCTTTGGAATAGCTACTGATTCTTTTGGCTGATAGATCCGACCGCTGCGGGTCATCTTGCTAGTGCCGGCAATATTGGTCACATCTTTCTGATTATCTGTCTGAACAACCTTTCTTGTTTCTTTATCTACCACAGTCACATCGTACTTCCATGGAACAACTTTTGTATTGTCATAATGGAACGGTCTTGGTTTCTGAACTACGATTGGTCGTGGTTGACTTATAGCAGCTCTGTTGAAAACTGGCCTTGCACCCTTGTTAAACACTGGAACTTTCTCTCTTTTCCTGGATAGGTCGAAAACTGGCTCTATTACAGAAACCTCTTCTTTCCTTTCCTTACCACATACTTGTAACATCCCCTCATTTATCAATCTTTGTATATCTTCCCGTATCCCATTACATCCACTGGAACTAACGGTACGTTTTTCACATTGGTTATGAACATCTCCCAACAACCCTGCTTTGGTCAGCTTATCATGCAATGTCTTCAATGGCGTTCTGATTTTTGACACATCGTTAATTATCTCTTCATCTGACTTTTCAATGGCATTGACCCCTCCATGGTTTGGCAGTGGGTTACTTTTGACGTTAGGTGGTACATCATCAAAGGACAAGATTTTCTTCTCCATCAACTCTCTTACCAGATGTTTTAAGGCAAAGCAACCTTCTAAGTCATGGCCGACAGCACCTTCATGGAAAGCACAATGGGCATTTGGGTTATAATGTGGAGATGTGGTATCTGGATTAAGTGGTCTTGTCGTGATCAACCCCTGTTGGACCAAAGATGGATATAACTCAGTGTACGTCATTGGTATTTGTGGAAGTGGAGGTTTTGTTGTTGGCCTCCGGTTCTGGTATTGTTGCCTGGGCTGTGGTACCCTCTGCTGTTGATTTTGTTGAAAGGGCGGAGCGTTGGGCGCTCGTTGATGCCCTTGCTGGTTTTGCTGATACATAGGCGCTGGTTGCCCTGGTTGATAGTTTGAAGTGGAATGGTTGAATGCTGGGGTCACAGCTGCCACATATTGCTGAGGGGCATACTGTACCGGGTACATGGGTCTTTGTTGATGAAACTGTTGAACATAGTTAGGCGGGATTGGCTGGAAGAAACTTTGTTGAGGCGGTTGATATTGCTGATATGGAGGTTGGTGCGTGTTTTTCGCAAGTGTACGAATCACGTCAAAGTAATATAAAAGATTATCGAATCCACAGAGACCAAGTGTCAATCTATCGTACCTGTTGTTATGGTGTTTATCTAAGGCAACTATTTTTAAGGGTTTTAGTAAGGGTGCAATGGTAAATAAAATTATAATTTTAAATAATAAATAAAAGACAGGCTCGAATGTAATTCACGTAATCAATGATAATCCAGTACTTGTTAATGGAACTACTTATGGGCAATGTTTTCTCCTTTGAAAAGAACTAATTTAACAGGAACTGTCGCTTTCGTGTATTCAGAACCGAGTTGTACTCTCTAATCAACCCCTCCTATTGTCACGGATAAAAAGGTGCGTACTGCGTTAGAGTAGTAAACCTATTTTTAAGAAATATAGTTTCTTAACAAAGTTGAAAAGTATTTTAACCTGGACTTCTTAGCAAAAAGTGGTTCTTATGAACCAGACTCTAAATCTCATAACGCGTCCGAAAATCGTTTTAAAATCTCTTTTCTTTTTAATCTAAAAACTCCTAATGAACTATACAAAGCGCTTTTGGCTGTTTTTGAAATAGTTAAAAACAATTACATGAATTGAAAGATAAAATAGCCCTTAGGTGTTTCCACGAACAATTATACTGATTACTGGTTTAATTACGATCCTTACATTCTAACCTTTATGGGATTAGTTAGACATGATAAAGTAAATATTCTTTTTATAGTTTTTCATATGAGTAATTTAAAGCGAGTGCGGGAAGTAAACAAAGTAAATGTGCGAGTGCGGGAAATAAACAAAGTAAATGTGCGAGTGCGGGAAGTAAACAAAGTAAATGTGCGAGTGCGGGAAATAAACAAAGTAAATGTGCGAGTGCGGGAAATAAACAAAGTAAATGTGCGAGAAAATAAATAAAAGTAAAGCAATGCGGAAAAATAAAATACTAACTGGAATTAAAATGGCGGCAGGATTAACTTCCTCCAGAGTGCTCCAAAACTCGAACCACAGACAGATTACAGACTCGATCACTCGATTGCAGAGGCACCCCGATGTGGAATGGCAACTGCTTTATAACTGATATATGCCTAGAGAATTCTAATTCTGGATGAAGAAAAACGAAAATCTAAGGTCCTATTTATAGTAAAAACTGAAAGCATGAAATGACCGGGACGCCCCTCCACTAAAAAGTGGAGGTTATGAAATTTTGCCTTGTGGCGCCCGCCACAAGGTCATGGCGCCCGCCATGGTCCCTACAGGGGATGATGGAGTGGGGATCGTGGGTCTTGGAGGTTGAGGAGTGGTCTTGAGACGTGGCCACGTCATGGCTAACCCCATGGCGCCCGCCATGGTGGGTGCCGCAAGTGCAAAATGCTGAATTTCTAGGTTTTCGTCCGTTTTCACTCCTTTTTCGCTCCTTTTCCCGATTCAAGATCCGATTATTATAAAAACCTGAAAACATAAGAAAACAAAGCAATAACAAAGCAAAACAACAATAAAAGCTAAGAATGCATGCGAAATCGGAGTCAGAAATACGGTGAATTTTAGTGTGATCAAATTCTCCCACACTTAAACCTTTGCTTGTCCTCAAGCAAACATTAAAGCTTAAGAAAATATGGTGTCAACACTTGTCTTTGGGCTAAAGGGATTCTAAGTTCAAGTCAGGATGCAGTGACAGATACTAACTAAGTGAACCAAGGGTACCATAGTAACACAAACACAAACTTCAATCCTATATTAACCACTCCATGTCATCCCACGATACCTAGGCCTATCTTCTCATCTTTTTGTGTCCTTTTCATTCAGGCGCAATCACATTAAGCCCGTTATCTGTACATGCTTCATAGTAGAGTGACCGGTTAGTGATTCTGATCCATAACATAAGGTTTCTGGCACATAAGCATGTGTAAACCTGTTTTTATTTCGCCTAAATGTAGCTGCGGGGGATCGGATCGTAATCCGCCCTACCAAGTTCAGTGCCAGATACCTCTGAACCAACTAACAATAGGTGACTTGCAATTTTTTTTTCTTTGTTATTAGCACTGGATCATTCACTTATATTCATCGGCCCCCTACGTAGAGTATGCTTAGGCCGGAGCTGACTGCTAAAATAAACTACTTAGGACAATTTTTTGAATGATAGTAAAGGCCATGGTGGTGGGGTTTAGGAGTGATTCCTATATTCAAGAGGTCTATGGTGCTAAAATGGTTCTGATGTTTTAAAAAGTTGACCTAAGTCACCACATCCTAATCTAAACCTGTCTCAAAGCCCAAAAAACATGTGAAACAACATTGTTTTCTTTTTTAAAAATTTTCTGGTAAGGCTAAGGAAATGGGAAAAAATGAAGATGAACTAAAAAGACACTATACTGGTGACTCGTCAGACTCATGCATTATCTAAGAAAAATAAATTACTGAAAAGGGAAATAACTGAAAGGAAATTAACTAAAAAGGGAAATAACAGAAAGCAATAAAATCCCCTCCCACACTTAAATCGAACATTGTCCCCAATGTTTCGAAATAAGATAAGGGGGGTAACCTGGAAAAAGACTACTGAGGAGGGGCACTGGTGCCTTCGCCGTCCTGATGTGATGGTCTGGAACGACGGGATCTACTACGATGCTGGTCCCTCCGGTCGAGTCGTGCTGATAAAGTAGCCTGAGCACTCCGGACCTCTCGAAGGTTACCCAAGATGGAACCCTGAGTAGCCTCTACAAGCTGGTAGTGTCGGCTGTTGAACTCTCTCTGACGGTTCTGCTCTAATGAAATATCGTTCAAGGTACGGCAAACGTTGCTATAAGCACGATCCGAAACCAATCGCGATTGTTGCATGAAGCTCATATTGTTCGTCAGCTGCTGTGAAATAGTAGAGAGAAGGCCATCACGCCTTTCTTCTCTAGCTGTCATATCACGCCACATCTCCTCGGTGACAAAGAATCCAGGAGCAGTACCTGCAACAGGGTTAGAGGAAGATGGTGCAGTGTGTGACTGTGAAGGACGATGGGGGGGACATGTGAGGGATGGGAGACTGCTCTCTCCGATCATACTCATCATCAGTGTCATGTGCCTCCCCATCGGGAATATTAGGAGGAAGTGGACCCAAAACACGTGGAGCATTAAGATCATAGGTCCAGTTCCTTTCATCACGTACATCAGTACGTCTACTGCATGGTAAAGCAACAGATGGGATAGCTACCCCATGAACCATCAACTCATAACCACCTTCTCTCCTTGTTCGGCACAATTTCATGTCTTTCAGAAATTTTAAATTAATTGTGCGAGGAGGTAGTGGTTCAAGTGTAGCTATCTCATCATTCAGGCCAAGAGCCCGAGCAATAGACGTAACAAGCCCTCCAAAAACAATCGGTCCTGTTTTATTAGTAAATAAAGTCATGTGGGCAAGCATAAACGGGACCGGATTGATGTGGGTTCTAGTGAGGCATCCTTGCAAAAATAGGAGTTCACGAGCATTAACCTTGTTTGGACTTTCCCGGCCAAAAATAGTACATGCCAAAAGAAGTCTAAAAACTCTTATGGCCGGGTTGTGAATGGTCGACGCAAGTATCCCTTCAAAAGAATTAATTGAAGTACTTGAAAGCCTTAGCCAGAAGGTAAATACCTCGGCCGACCATTCAGCATCCAAAGGTGCCTCACAAATCGAACCTTCCCTATGAGGGATTCCTAACAAATCTGCTAGCTCATTGGTACTGAATTCATATTCAATTCCAAACAGTCTAAAAATAACAGTACCGACAGTGCTAGCAGTGTTAGGACTGACAGTGTATATCAAAGAACTCAAAAACTCAGTTGTCAGCCTCTCATAGGTAGGTTCCTGATTAATGAAAATATTATGCAAGCCTAGAAATTCTAATAAATTAAAAACACTATGATAAATACCCAAAGCATACAGACAATTATCGTCGACGTACCTAGTCGAGAGGATTTCTCGACTTTGAAGCCTCTGAATAATTTTTCGTTGCCTTTCGCCCGGTCTTCCATCACGAAGAATAAATCCGTTGAACTCCATTGTTGAAAAGCTCCTTAGGTAGTGAAAATAGTAGAAAAGTGGTTTATGAGGGGAATGATAAAGTTTTGATTTTTTTGGTTTTTGATGGATGAAAATGGAAATGGATGTTGGATATGTTTTATGGATGGAGGGTATTTTGGAAATGGGGGAGCTTTAATGGGGTTCAAGGAGGATTTGGAAGGTTGGAAAAATGGGTTTTTGGTGAAGAAAGGGATGAAAATGGTGGAAATGGGGATTGAATCCCATATTTGTTGATGGTACGGTGTGGCGCCCGCCACAGGGCCTATGGCGCCCGCCACAAGGCCAATTCCTGGGCCTTGTGGTTTTTGATCCTCCTTTGGGCCTTCCTTGCACCTTTGTCTTCCGGGGGGTCTGAATAGCGTTTTCTTCTTCTTTTCAAGGCATTGGCTTGCATATTTTTGTCTTATATATTTTTTTTCTTTGCACGACAAAAATAAAATAATTAAAAATCAAAAAAGAAAAATAAAAATAAAAATTAGTGCATAATATGTATATATATAAGGAATTCAAAGTGCATGAAAATATAAAAGCTGCAATAAAGTAAAATATGTATGGAAATGCGATAAATAAAAGGAAGTTAAATACTAGGGTAGTGCTGTCAGGGTGGAATGAGTCATGTGGTAGGTTTCTTATCCTGGCTTGATCCACGAATCTCAGCTATCTCTCTCCGAAGCTCGTCGATCGCCTGATGTAGAGCATCGGTCTCCGAGGCATGAGTGAGATCAGAAACCTGCATCTGTAACTCTAAGTCTGCCACTTCCTGCTTGAGCAGGGCAGTCTCCTTGCGGAGCTCATAAATCTGTGTTTGTAGGTCGGGTGGCTGCAGAGACATATTGTTAGACATAACAGTGATTCGGGGAGTAAGAGGTGTAGGAGTGTACTCAGCGGCGGGAGGCGATTTCGGCTCTTCGACAGTCTCTCCATAACCCTCTAGAGCATAACTCCAATTGGCAGGATCATGGACACTGGTCATCAGCGGATCTGGTAATGTAAAGTAGTGTATCGCTTCACCGTCGATCAGCAATCTAAACATGTTGGGCTCAAAAGAAGCCCTCCTCATCAGTCCTCTATCAAGACAAAAATCAATATCCAGGGTGGTGTAGCAGCAGAAGGTCCTGAGGTGCAATAGCTTGCGAGACAAACCCAATGCAGTAGCAATCTGTGTAACAATCCCACCGACATGGATGATTCCTACTGATGATCTGGCAACACTAGCAAGGCCCTTCAGTAGAAAGTTGCCACAAGCAACAGGGCGAGACTGAGTCGCACAAAACAGTAGGAAAATCTCCTCTTCACTTAGCAGTGTCTCTGTATCTGGAAAACCTAGGAAAGAATGTGCTAGAATCATCTGGAAGTACCTCAATGCAGGGTTGTGGATTACCTGAGAAAACTGGGTAGAAGGATCTTGGCTCCCTTCGCCTGATATTTTAGTCCAAAACTTTTCCACTTCTCTGCTCATAAAATACCCCATCGGAGTCTCTGGAATAGCATCAGGAGTAGTCTGGAAACCTAGTAAATCACCAAACTCTTTGTGAGAGAATGAGTAGTCAATCCCGAACAACCTGAAAACAGCGAGTCCATCGGGTCCAGCCCAAGGGTCATGATGAAACGAGCTGAGGAACTCAAGAGTCAAGTTCCTATAAGTGTTGTTCCTGTCGTCAAACTGGTCCCACTGGAGTTGATGGCATAAAAATCTGACGCTTGGCTCTATCCCCAAGGCATCCATGCAGTCATGGTCAGGGTACCTGGTAGGAGCCATAGGGCGTCTCATGTGAACATAGTAACGCTCTCTCTGTGCATCATCTCTAAAGGCCACGTGCATGTCATCAGGGTTCTGCATTCTGTACAAGGTTAGCAAACAAGTCCTGAAAGCACATAAAACATTCAATCGTGAGTCCTGACATAATAATAAAATAAACAAATTAAAATAAAGTAAAAATAAAAATGAAAAGTACAAAAATAAGAAAAACCATGGGTTGCCTCCCAGGCAGCGCTTGTTTAACGTCATTAGCTCGACGACCGATATTTAAACATCATTGGAAGGATATGGTGGATCACTCAGAGTATGACAGGTGTATGTTGTTGGAATGTCACCTCCTTCGTAGGGCTTCAACCTCTGTCCATTGACTATGAACGGTTTACATGTTTGGTTCTTGATTTCAATAGCACCGGATCTCAGGATCTTAGATACTTCGAAAGGGCCAGTCCATCTCGAACGGAGTTTACCTGGAAATAGTCGTAACCTAGAATCGAACAGGAGAACAGGATCGCCTATTTTGAAGTCTCTTCTTATGATTCTTTTGTCATGCCAAGCTTTTGTTCTTTCTTTGTATATGATGGCATTTTCGTAGGCAGATTGTCTGAGCTCTTCTAATTTGTGGATATCAAGGATACGTTTCTCACCAGCTGTCAAGTAATCCAAATTCAAAGTTTTGATGGCCCAATAGGCCTTATGCTCCAACTCAAATGGTAAGTGACATGATTTTCCATAGACCAGTTGATAAGGGGTTGTTCCTATAGGAGTTTTGAAAGCGGTCCTATAGGCCCATAATGCTTCTTGAAGTTTCTGCGACCAATCTTTTCTAGATATAGAGACAGTCTTCTCGAGGATTTGTTTTATCTCCCTATTAGATACTTCCACTTGTCCATTGGTCTGTGGGTGGTATGGTGTTGCTACTCTATGCTTAACTCCATACTTGCTTAAAAGTTTATCAAATATTCTCGATATGAAGTGTGATCCTCCATCACTTATGACTAAACGGGGTGTTCCAAACCTGAGAAATATATAATTCTTGAATAATTTGATGACTACTCTGGTGTCGTTTGTGGGTGCGGCGATAGCTTCAATCCATTTAGACACGTAGTCAACAGCTACTAATATGTACTGATTTCCAAAAGATGGTGGGAACGGTCCCATAAAGTCCATACCCCATACGTCGAAGAGTTCTACTTCTTGGATATTTCTTAACGGCATTTCATTACGTCTTGAAATATTTCCTGTGCGTTGGCATCTGTCACACTTGACAATGAAAGCATGGACATCACGCCACATAGTAGGCCAGAATAGGCCAGCTTGAAGAATCTTGGCGTAGGTCTTAGATGTGCTTGCATGTCCACCATAGGGTGCAGAGTGACAATGCTCAATTATATTATTTACCTCTTCTTCTGGAACACAACGGCGGAAAATGCCATCTTTACCTCTCTTGAAAAGAAATGGATCGTCCCAATAGAAGTTTCTCACATCACTATAGAACTTCTTCTTCTGGTGGTAGTTTAGATCAGGGGGTATGATGTCAGCGGCTAGGTAATTAACAAAATCTGCATACCAAGGTACATTGCTTATAGCTAAGGATTTATGAAATTGCTCATGAGGGTCTGGGTTATCATCTTCAATGGTTTCTAGTTGGGCTATCAGTCTATCGTAGGCAAAATCGTCATTTATGGGTACTGGATCAGGTTTCAGGTATTCTAGCCTAGATAGGTGATCAGCTACCACATTATCAGTGCCTTTCTTGTCACGGATATCCAAATCAAACTCTTGTAATAATAGAATCCATCGAAGTAACCTAGGCTTGGCATCCTTTTTGCTTAGTAAGTAACGAATGGCAGCATGGTCGGTGTAAACTATAATCTTGGCTCCTACTAGATAAGATCTAAATTTGTCTATTGCAAAAACTACAGCTAGGAGCTCTTTTTCGGTTGTTGCGTAGTTGAGCTGTGCAGCGTCTAGGGTTCTACTGGCATAATAAATCACATGTAACTTCTTATCTTTTCTCTGACCTAGAACGGCTCCAACAGCATAATCACTGGCGTCACACATTATCTCAAACGGTTCCGACCAATCAGGGGGTTTCATTATAGGTGCTGAAATCAGAGCTTGCTTCAGAAGATTAAATGCTTCAGTACATTTTTCATCGAAGATGAACTCAGCATCTTTCATTAAAAGACCAGTTAAGGGCTTTGTTATTTTGGAGAAATCCTTGATAAAACGTCGGTAAAATCCGGCATGTCCAAGAAAACTTCTTATCTCCCTGATAGTCTTCGGCGGTTTTAGATTCTCTATGACCTCTATTTTTGCTTTATCTACCTCTATACCTTTTTCGGAAACTATATGTCCTAAAACAATCCCTTCGGTGACCATGAAATGACATTTTTCCCAATTTAGCACAAGGTTTACCTCCACACATCTCTCCAGGATTTTCTCAAGGTTGACAAGACAATTTTTGAAATCTGACCCACAAACTGAGAAATCGTCCATAAATACTTCCATGATTCCATCCAAATAATCAGCAAAGATAGACATCATGCAGCGTTGGAAAGTTGCAGGAGCATTACAAAGTCCAAAAGGCATTCTTCTATAGGCAAAGGTTCCAACTGGGCATGTAAAGGTAGTTTTTTCTTGATCTTCGGGGTGAATAGGTATTTGGAAGAATCCTGAATATCCATCTAAATAACAAAAGTAAGAGTGTCTGGCTAGGCGCTCCAACATTTGGTCTATGAATGGTAATGGGAAATGGTCCTTCCTAGTTGCTTTATTTAATTTTCTATAATCTATGCACATACGCCAACCTCCATCAGTTCTTTTTGCTACAGGTTCGCCCTTCTCGTTTTGCACGACTGTGATGCCTCCCTTTTTAGGTACTACATGCACAGGACTCACCCATTTACTGTCCGAGATCTGATATATTATACCTGCCTCTAGTAACTTAAGAACTTCAGTCTTAACTACAGTACTCATTATAGGATTTATTCTACGTTGGTGTTCTCTAGAAGGTTTTGAATCTTCTTCAAGCAAAATCCGATGCATGCATACGGATGGGCTTATTCTTTTTAGATCAGAGATCTTATATCCTAAGGCTGAGGGGTACCTACGTAAAACTTCTAATAATTGATCGGTTTCTTCTTGGTTTAAGGTAGCACTGACTATAACTGGACGGTTCATATCTTCATCAAGAAATTCATATCTTAGGTTTTTAGGCAGTTCCTTAAGTTTTACGGTCGGTTTTATAGGGCAAGGCATAGGATCTGGGGTTAGAGATAAACATTCGTGAAGGTTATCATCAATGTAGGGTGTTTTATAATTGTCATCTTCCAAAATAAGGGTTGATGGCAATTTTATAGATTCAGTTTCTTCTTCTTGTTCTAATTCCCTAATACATTCTTCGATGATATCTAAGGCATAACAAGAATCTCCTATCACAGGTGCCATAAGAAATTTTGACAATATAAATTCTATCTTCTGGCCACCTACCTCAAAAGTTAGTTTTCCCTTTTTAACATCTATTACGGCTCCAGCAGTCGATAAGAACGGTCTACCTAGGAGGATTGGTATGTCGTCATCTTCTTTAATGTCCATGACAACAAAATCAGTAGGTATAAACAGCTGACCTATCCTAACAGGGACGTCTTCAAGTATGCCTATAGGGTATTTAACGGATCTATCGGCTAATTGAAGTGACATCTTAGTAGGTTGTAATTCTCCTAAGTTTAATCTCTCACAAACTGCTAAAGGCATTAAGCTCACACTAGCTCCTAAGTCTAGAAAAGCTTTTTCGATGACATGATTCCCCAAAACACAAGGAATGGAAAAAATTTCGGGATCTTTATCTTTCTTTGCTAACCTATTTTCGGAAATAGAATTACATTCCACGGGTTTCGGATCTTCGAGTCTACGTTTATTTGTAAGTATGTCTTTGAGAAACTTAGCATAAGAAGGTATTTGGGTGATGGCTTCTGTAAAGGGGATTTCTACGTGAAGTTTTTCTATAACCTTAACGAATTTTTGATATTGATTATCGATTTGGGTTTTCTTTAATCTTTGAGGGTAAGGTATTGGTGGTTTGTATGGCGGTGGCGGTACATAGGTTTTATTTTTAGGTTCTTCTCCTTTTTCTTGACTTTCCGGGGTTTCAGGCTTCTCTGGTTCCTTTTCCTCATTCCTCTCAGAAGTTTCGGGCTCACTTAATCTAGGGTTTAAAGGTTCCTTATAAGCGGTTCCACTTCGTAGAGTAATGGCATTAGCTTGCCCTTTCGGGTTTTGTTGAGGTTGTCCAGGGAACTGTCCTCCAGGTGTAGTCTGTGGGGCTTGGTTTAACGCTACCTGAGAGATCTGGGTTTCAAGCATCTTATTATGAGTAATAATTTGATCAACCTTGGTTCCTAACTTGGTAATTAGTTCGTTAACATGGACGTTATGGTTCATGAACTCTTTGTTTTGTTGTTTTTGAGCAACGATAAAATCTTTTACAACTTCCTCAAAGCTCGGGCTAGGTGGTACAGGTTGCATAGGTTGATTTGTTCTAGGGGCTTGGTAACCTTGTTGTCTCGGAGGTGCGGTATTTTGGATAGGGTTATTATTTTTGTAGGAGAAGTTTGGGTGATTCCTCCATCCAGGGTTATATGTGTTTGAAAATGGGTTCCCTTGGGTATAGTTCACTTGCTCAGTGTTGGTTTCATTCAACAGATTGCATTCGGCGGATTGGTGTCCTTGCGTTCCACATATCTCACAATTCGGCGAAACTGCGGCAACAGTATTCGGAGTTGTACACATATGTTCGACTCTAAGGGCCAACGCGTCCATTTTAGCCTGCATCATGTCTATAGAGCTTAGCTCATGTATTCCTCCTTGGGCTTCCTTCTTTTCCACTGTCGCTCGTTCTACTCCCCATGATTGATGGTTTTGGGCCATATCCTCGATAAGGGCACTAGCTTCAGGGTAAGGTTTGTTCATCAGTGCGCCACCAGCGGCAGCGTCGATGGTCATTTTAGTGTTATAAAGAAGTCCATTATAGAAGGTTTGGATGATTAGCCAATTCTCTAGGCCATGGTGTGGGCATGCTCTTAATAGTTCTTTATATCTCTCCCAGGCTTCGAACAACGACTCTCCTTGGTGTTGGGTAAATCTAGTTATTAGGTTTCGAAGAAGAGCGGTCTTACTTGGGGGAAAATATCTAGCAAGGAAAACTTTTCTAAGGTCATCCCAAGTTGTTATTGAATTGGGTGGAAGGGAATCTAACCATGATAGAGCTTTATCTCTGAGGGAAAAGGGAAATAATCTTAAGCGTATTGCCTCAGGAGAAGCTCCATTCGTTTTAAAGGTGTCTGCTAATTGAAGAAAGTTTTTTAAATGTTGGTTCGGGTTATCAGTAGCGAGACCTGCGAATTGTCTCTGTTGCACTAATTGCAGCAGGGATGGCTTAAGTTCAAAATTATTGGCTGGGATAGCGGGGTTTACTATACTGGAACTAGGTTCCTCGTTTGATGGTTGGGCGAAGTCCTTAAGAGGTCTTCGATTTTGATCTTCGGCCATAGCTCTCCTATTCCTATGGAAAAATAAACGTGCGCGAGCGTAACGTTCAGGTTCAGCTAGAGGGTCTACTAAACTTCCGGCACTGCGAGTCTTTCGCATTGACCGGTGGGTAACAACCTTAGTCTAAACGGTATAACTACAGGGTAATGAAATTTGACGATATTGGTCCCCGGCAACGGCGCCAAAAACTTGGTGCGTGTTTTTCGCAAGTGTACGAATCACGTCAAAGTAATATAAAAGATTATCGAATCCACAGAGACCAAGTGTCAATCTATCGTACCTGTTGTTATGGTGTTTATCTAAGGCAACTATTTTTAAGGGTTTTAGTAAGGGTGCAATGGTAAATAAAATTATAATTTTAAATAATAAATAAAAGACAGGCTCGAATGTAATTCACGTAATCAATGATAATCCAGTACTTGTTAATGGAACTACTTATGGGCAATGTTTTCTCCTTTGAAAAGAACTAATTTAACAGGAACTGTCGCTTTCGCGTATTCAGAACCGAGTTGTACTCTCTAATCAACCCCTCCTATTGTCACGGATAAAAAGGTGCGTACTGCGTTAGAGTAGTAAACCTATTTTTAAGAAATATAGTTTCTTAACAAAGTTGAAAAGTATTTTAACCTGGACTTCTTAGCAAAAAGAGGTTCTTATGAACCAGACTCTAAATCTCATAACGCGTCCGAAAATCGTTTTAAAATCTCTTTTCTTTTTAATCTAAAAACTCCTAATGAACTATACAAAGCGCTTTTGGCTGTTTTTGAAATAGTTAAAAACAATTACATGAATTGAAAGATAAAATAGCCCTTAGGTGTTTCCACGAACAATTATACTGATTACTGGTTTAATTACGATCCTTACATTCTAACCTTTATGGGATTAGTTAGACATGATAAAGTAAATATTCTTTTTATAGTTTTTCATATGAGTAATTTAAAGCGAGTGCGGGAAGTAAACAAAGTAAATGTGCGAGTGCGGGAAATAAACAAAGTAAATGTGCGAGTGCGGGAAGTAAACAAAGTAAATGTGCGAGTGCGGGAAATAAACAAAGTAAATGTGCGAGTGCGGGAAATAAACAAAGTAAATGTGCGAGAAAATAAATAAAAGTAAAGCAATGCGGAAAAATAAAATACTAACTGGAATTAAAATGGCGGCAGGATTAACTTCCTCCAGAGTGCTCCAAAACTCGAACCACAGACAGATTACAGACTCGATCACTCGATTGCAGAGGCACCCCGATGTGGAATGGCAACTGCTTTATAACTGATATATGCCTAGAGAATTCTAATTCTGGATGAAGAAAAACGAAAATCTAAGGTCCTATTTATAGTAAAAACTGAAAGCATGAAATGACCGGGACGCCCCTCCACTAAAAAGTGGAGGTTATGAAATTTTGCCTTGTGGCGCCCGCCACAAGGTCATGGCGCCCGCCATGGTCCCTACAGGGGATGATGGAGTGGGGATCGTGGGTCTTGGAGGTTGAGGAGTGGTCTTGAGACGTGGCCACGTCATGGCTAACCCCATGGCGCCCGCCATGGTGGGTGCCGCAAGTGCAAAATGCTGAATTTCTAGGTTTTCGTCCGTTTTCACTCCTTTTTCGCTCCTTTTCCCGATTCAAGCTCCGATTATTATAAAAACCTGAAAACATAAGAAAACAAAGCAATAACAAAGCAAAACAACAATAAAAGCTAAGAATGCATGCGAAATCGGAGTCAGAAATACGGTGAATTTTAGTGTGATCAGAGGTCTCATGGTACGGATTCTTCTCCCCATTATGGCATTTGTCTCACCTTCTTTCTTCTTGTGAAACCCACTGCTGACCTTCTTAATACTGTTGTTGTTAGAACTGCCGGAGCTGCTGGCTACCTTTCCACTTTTCATCCCCAATTCTACCCTTACTCCCACGGCTACAATGTCTGAAAAACTTGCAGACACACTGTTGATCATTTTCTCATAGAATTCTGGTCTCACTGTGTCAACAAACCAGTCTGTCAGTTCCTTCTCACTTAGGGGTGGCTCTACCTGGGATGCTGTTTCTCTCCACCGCTGAGCGTATTCTTTGAATGACTCTGTGCTTTTCTGGGACATGTTCAACAACTGCCTTCGGTCAGGTACCATATCCATATTATATTTGTAATGTTTCATGAATGCATCTGCCAAATCTTGAAAACTGTGGATTCTGGACTGATCTAGACTTAGATACCATTTTGCTGGAGCTCCTTTCAGACTGTCTTGGAAGCAATGGATCATTAACTTGTCGTCTTCAACGTGTGCTGCCATTCTTCTATAGTACATGATTAAGTGAGTTCGTGGGCAAGTAGCTCCTGAGTACTGATCGAAATTTGGGATTTTGAATTTTGGTGGTATTACTAGTCCAGATACCAAACACATTTCTCTGGCGTCAGTGCCAAAGGTATCCTTTCCTTCCATTGCTCGGATCTTCCTCCCTATAGTTTCAACGCTTTCTCTCAACTTCTCATGTGATTCATTTTCCTCTTCATACCCTTCGGGTCCTTCGTATACTGGTGGAGGATTATGAAAGATGGGGCGCGCTTGAACCTGAACTGTAGCTGGAGTGTAGGTGGGAATAACTTGTGGAATCTCACCTCCCAAGGGAATTGTCTGTTGAGTGACTCTTGGTGGGGGCACAAATCCTGGAGACAAACCATAAGGTGGTACATTTGCAATGGTTACAGCTGTCGGGATCGGTTCTGCAGTGATTTCAGATACAACGGTGGCTTGAGTGTCCAACATCGCACGAATGACTTGTAAAGCTTCCCTGATCTGTCCCATGCCTCCTCGGAGCTCTCCAAGTTCATTGTCGATTCTGTCCACATCTAAGTTCTGTTCTTCCATCTTTAGGCGAGCTTGGGCTCGGGTGTTGTATCGATGGCGCGGTCTCAGTGTGATTCTGTTGACAAGACAGAGGGATGAGACTCGACTTAGGAATATGCATATGCAATGTTTATGAAATGCAGACATGCAACATGCATATTTTAAACATTCAAGGAAATAAAAGCTTTATTTGCGAATTATTATAACAATAAAACAGGCAAATCTTCATTGATAACATCTGGAGAGTTTACAACATCGAACGGGAAATGAAAATACAAGCTTCTACAAAATACGAAAAACAACAACAATAGATTCTAGATTCTTCTGCTGGATGGTCCTTCATCTTCAGACTGATTCTTTCTTCCACCTTGACGTACCAATTCTTGAAGTTCTTCTTTCTCTTGCATAGCCTTGAAATACTTATCTCTCCACTTTTTCCCTTCTTTCTCAGCTTTTGCCAAGGCAGCTTTTAGCTCTTCTACGAGGGTAGGCTTGGGCGAGTCAGGCTCAAAGCGGGTATAGAACATCTTCATTGCCGCTTCTCTTACCCATGATAGGTAAGATTCTGAAACAGTGGCGTTGTGGGGGCATAGGGCAGTTACTCCCCTTGTGTGGACATAACGCCAAGCATACGCGATTCGAGCCCTATAAGCGGGATTCTTCCCTTCCTCCAAGTAAAATTTTCTTAAACAGTCTGGATCTGGTTCATCTTCTATGGGGTGCCCCAACTGTCGACGGGCCAGAATAGGATTATAGCTGATGCACCCATTGACGCTGATGAGCGGTACATTCGGGAAATCTCCACAGCTTTGGATCATGGAAATTCCTCCATACATAGGATCATACCATTTAATGTCTGTGTGTTTGAGCAACAGCAGCTTTTCTATCCATGAGAGTCCATTTTGCTTATCCCAAATGGCTGGAATTTCTGACAAGTGCGAAATAAACCACTTGTGCAGGAGGACAGTGCAACATTCAATTCGTCCAACCCCATAGCGGTTCCTTCGGTGGAGGGTGAAATAAGTGTCGGCCAGCAAGGTAGGTACAGGATTTTTGATCAAGAAGAGATTGATCGCATCTGCGTCCACAAAATCACTAGCAGTTGGGAACAAGAACAGTCCGTAAATGAGCAACACCAGGATGGCTTCGAATGCTTCAGTATTTTGTGACAAGGCATAGTTCTGAGCCTTTTCATATAGGAACATAGCTGAAATTCCGTACAACCCTCCCTTAGCACCCATATGAGATTGCACTTTGTCCAATTCCAAATACGCGGCCTCTGCAATTTCACTTTCATTAGGAGTCCCCTCCCTTCCAGAAAATGGACTAGGAGTAACACCTATTCCCATTAGGGCGGAATACTCCTCCAAAGTTGGTAGTAACTGATAATCTGGAAACGTGAAACAATGATAGGTTGAATCATAGAACTGTACGAGTGCTGATAACATTTCTTCGTACACTTGAACTTCCAGCAATGACAGCATATTCCCATGTCTTCCTCTGAACGCCTCGGGGTCTTCTACCAAACTTACCAGTTTCTTCAGGTTCTCTAGTCTCGGTCTTCGGAACACAACCTCTTCTTTCTTTCCAAAATCCATCCTATAATATCTGCAAAATAATCTTTTAGTTCCTTGAATGTTTAAAATAACAAGAATGCAACCCTAAATGCAAAAGTTTTATGGAACTCAATTTTACCAAAATATCCTTTCATTTCATTGATTTTTCAAAAAGATTTCAGTACATCTTACAAAAAGCCCTAATATTACAACTCAATATGCTCTAAAAGAAAATCCTCTCTCTTCTTGATTCTTCTGAGCTCTTCTTCCACCTGTGCTTTCTCAAGGATGAGTTTGTCTACCATAGCCTTCCAAGGAGTTGATTGATGGTTGGAATAAAATGCATCTTCCTGTGCCTTCCTCTTCTTGCTTGCAACTGCTTCCTCTTCTTTTGACTGAAGTTGTTTGCGGAGTTCCTCGTTTTCTTCCATAGCCACCTGATATTTGTACTTCCAGGACACCTCAGTCTGTTGTGACTTCCTCAAAGCGATCTTCAACTTCTCTTCCTCAGACATGAAAATCAATGGTTGTTCTTCTATTAATACCATAGGCTTTTGTGGAGGATAAGGCATTTTCAACTGAATGGCCCTCTTTCGTACCCATTGGAGATAAGGTTCAAAAGAGATGCAGTTAGGTCTTCCCAAGTCCTCTTTTCCTTTCCTGTGTATATGCCCCCATGCTTTGAGAATTTCATCTTTTAATTCTGAAACTCCTATGAAGAAAATACCTTCTACGTGAGCACTGCTGGGTTTGTCTTTCAGCGGATAACCAAGTTGTCGACGAGCAAGCACGGGGTTATAGCTGATTCCCCCATTTGTACCAAGGAGAGGTATATTCCCGAAGCTTCCACAACTATCAATGATTTTGATCCCATCATAACTACGGCTGTACCAGTCAATATCGGAGTGAGTAAGAGCCATAATCTTTTCAGACCACCATCCTTTGCTCCAAAAAGTATGGGCTTTGGGTAGATGAGAAACGAACCATTTATACAACAACGGAACACAACAGACGATCATTCCTCCTTTGTGAAGATTTCTTTGATGAACAGAGTGGTAAGCATCAGCTAGTATAATAGGTACTGGATTTTTCCTCAAGAATGTTTTGATGGCATTGAGATCGACAAAGTTGTCAAAGCTCGGAAACAAAAAGATCCCATAAATAAGCAAGGCTAGAATAGCCTCGAAAGCATCCATACTCAAGTGATCGGCATAATACTGAGCCTTCCCAATCAAGAATTTTGTAGTTAACCCAAAGATTCCTCCTTTAGTAACCATGTTCTTCTGAATGTCTACCAACCCGATGCGGGTGGCTTTAGCAATTTCTTCCTCTTTAGGGTCCTTCTCCATGACGGGAAAAGGAGATGCATCAAGGATGGGTAACCCAATCAGACAGGAATACTCTTCAAGTGTCGGTACTAACTGATAATCCGGAAATGTGAAGCAGTGGTAAAGTGGATCATAAAACTGGAGTAACGTGGAAAGGAGTCCCAAATCCATTTTCCTTCTTATTTTCAGTAGAGACAACAAATTCCTGTACCTGCTTTTGAATCCTTCTACATCTGTGATCAGAGTGCTCAACCTTTCAATCTCATCTATATTAGGGCTTTTGTAAGTGTACTTTATAGTTTTCTTTTTTCCAATATCCATGATGTTCCTGTTATTTTATAAATAAACGACTCTGAGTTCCATAAAACTTTTAAGACATGATGTTTATGGATGCATGAATGCACAAACACATGTAATCACATATTCACAGATTTACACAAAGTAAACAGACAAGGTTTTTGGTTTGGAGAATATGAGCAAGGAGTCAAGGTCTACCCACCCCAACGGTATGTACTAAGGTTCTCACAACTGCAGAACAAGGTTCTAAAAGAGTTCCTGGAGTCCTCGACCCATCTTTCGGATATTATCAATTTCCCAAATACTTGGTGGTCGATAATATTCTCAAGAGAGTCTCGTCCAAGTGTAGTATCGCGTATCAACTACTTTGGAATTACTTCCTTATAGCCATCGCACTACATCCTAATAAAGTCATAGTGGGGAAAAAGGTATCTAAAGGTCCTCAGTGTCATGGGCACCTATGTAGAAAGTAGCATTGTTTTCACGAATACTCGATCAACAATACTAACTCTCAAAAAGGGCCTCTACTGAGTGGTGATTTTCTCAAGTCAGCTTGGTCGGGAATCAACTCCCTATAAGCCTTCTTGAATATACCACCTTCCTATCATAAGTACGCTTGAGCACGGGTGTAGTGTCGTCTCACCATTTCAAGTTTCCCAAACCATCAGAGCATAAATATATACAAGTATTCACAGATAGCAATTAGTTAAACAAAATAGGTTGAACCCTCAAAATAAAAGCAAAAGCAAAGTCCCCAGTGAAGTCGCCATTTCTGTTGCGGTGAAAATTTGATATCAAGCTATTAATTAACTTGAATCGTACTTCTTTTACAACCGGTCTTTAATTTATCCAAAGGATAGGTCTAAAGAAAGAAAGAACCTTTTGCGCGATGTGACAACAACGCTTTAGAGATTCGGGGATTCGGGGGTTGGTTATATCTAGGGAAGGTATTAGCACCCTAAACATCTGTAGTACTCTACAGGAACCTTTTGTTTAATTACTTGCTAAGTTGGTGAATTGCGCACTATGGTTTAAGGATTGGGAATTGAGATAAAACAAATAAAAAGGCCTAAGTGGTTTTCTAAGTTTGCTCGCAAAGGTATCGCACCTTCTGCCTACGTATCCTGACTAGGATAGAATCAGAGCAATCGTAGTTCACCTCACAAGGGAAAAGAACACTTGATGATGATCAAGGTTAAAAGGGGAACAAACATGACAATGTTTGTGTGGAGTTTTGACAAAACTCCCTAAGCTAAGTTGAAGGGGAAGTAAGAAGTCATGACGATGATTCTTACATAGAGTTGACGAACTCTTTCCTAGGGTTCTAGTTGAAGAACACTCCTAGTATGGGTGGGTTTCTTAGACTTCAAGCAAAGTCTAAAGGCTTCTAAATTAGGATTGAAATGACTTAACAAAGTCAAGGGATAGCAGGGGTTTTGGTCCAAGACATTGACAGTCAAGTGGACGGACCTTCCTTTGGAGGGACAGTATTGTCGGCAACTGGACGAAAGCTAACGAGCTTCGTCGCTTGGGGATAAAATAAAATACAAACATTATTCAAACTTTCATGGTGACGACCAATACAAAGATTAAAGATGGAAAGCAATGATGACAATCAGAGCAATTGTTCTGGTACGAGAACCGTGACGACAGTTCGCACCTGGAATACCGTTAACAGACGGATGAGATAAACATAAAAATAGTTCGAGGTAAAAATTCTAACATGTTGACAAACATATATAGACATGATAACAATCAATTTTCCTGAGAAAACACAAGAGGAAACCTTTTAAATTTCATCTGCAACCAAATAGGGTTAGTACCGTTGACGCGCGGATTGCGCACAATCAAACGTGGTGAAAAAATAATCAAACATGAAAAATAAAATTATGACATGAAAGTACACATTAAAATAAACACAATGAAAAAAGAACGGGTGAAAAACGATAAAAAATGAGAGAGTTACGAATTTTTGAAGTTTATGTACAAAAATGAGGAAAAGTGGCAGCAAGGGTTATCACAAGGGATCGAACCCATGCCAAGACTGATACACGCACAAGTCTCTACCGCTGGGGCGGCTGTTACATCCATTAATCAAATGGAAACCATAAATATACATGCTTGGTTTAGTTCCATGGCTGGGCAAAAATACATAATCAACACCAAATACGTTTTATACCGTATCTCACTAACCGCTTATCGGATCGAGGCAAATTTTATATGGATCTTGGGTAGAAAAATGAGAGGAAGAGGATGGTGGTGTTAGTTTTTCCAAATTGTTTACCTAGTGAAAAAAACGATAGCTGGTGTGTGTGTGTGTGCTTTGAATGCATAATGACATGGAAACATAATCGAAACCAAATACGTTTTATACCGTATCTCACTAACCGCTCATCGGATCGAGGCAAATTTTATATGAAAATTGGGTAGAAAAATGAGAGGAAGAGGATGGTGGTGTTGGTTTTCTGAAACTCATTTTCCTCTGCAAAACCCGATAGGGTGTATGATTATGACTTTATGACTTGCAAAATGACATGAACACTTTGATACAAGCATGTTTAAGGCCAAGTAAGTTCACATACACATCCAATATATGATATATGACAAGTGGTAAACAAGTTTAGGACCAGGATATGCATATATGGGAAAGTCACATTCAAGTTGCAAGAACTCATAAAACAACAAATGCAAGTCAAAGTGGTTTTTGAGTTCGAGGTGCTCATGAGTTGTACCAATCATCAAAACATCTTAAATGTATGATATCAAGTGTGTGCAAGTGAAGAAAACAGAACTGGAACTAGTGTGTGAGGATGTAGTGTTCAATTTGCAATTGTGTGTTATGTGAGTGTAATGCATGAAATGATGTAATTCAGTGTTCAGGTTGTTTTTAATGTTTTGGTTCATTCAAACACATCACATATGGTCATATAAAGCTGTGAAAACAACAAGATATCAAGTACAAGCAAGCATTTCCAAACTGATATGTGAGAGTAGGGCATTTTGCAAAATGATGAACAATAGTGCATGATGATGAACAGATGTAACTCAAGGCCAATTTAAACTGATATAATCATTTGTACAGCACATGTATATGATAATGAGATGATCTAAACATTGGTATCTCATAGAAAACACCTATCATGAAAAATGACATGCCATATGCAAGTTGTCCAAACAATGATGCACATGAAGAGGTGAGTTTTATAGCAATGATCTCATGAGCAAAATGAGTATTCCAGCATCTCAAGTATGTCCAATATGAGGTGTGTGTACTGAAATTTTAGCCAAAAATGAGTTGATGCAAGAAATGTCAAATTGTGTGGTTTTGTCATTTTGGTGAAATTGGTGTCAACAAGTGAAATGTGAGGCAAGACAGTAAAGCAACAAAATGAGCATACAAACATGTTTCAAATGATCATTAAGACATGTTAGAATGATAAAATATGTTTGTCATGCTTTATGCTAAAAGTGACCAAGTAAGTGGTTTGTGTATTTTGTAGCATTTGTGTCAATATGTGATTTTTGAAGCAAAGCAGCAAAATGGCAAAACAGTCACCTATACATGCTCAAAATGATCAAACAAATGTGTTGAAATGATGAGAAACCAATTATCATGTGTCATGTAAAATATGGTAGTGTGTGTGGCTTTTGTGATCATCATGAAATCTGGTTTCCACAAATGAATCTTGATGCCATGTTCAAGACAGTAGGGCAAAAAGTCTAAGCCATGCTCACATACTTTGGGCAAACATATTTTAAAACTCAAAACAAACCCTGCAGCCTAGGCCAACATGATATTCTGCTGCTATGAACACACTTCAAACAGAATTCTATCAATTGCATGTGGCAGTACAGCATGTAAATCAGAATTAGTAAACTATGCTAATAATCTTGATGTCCACCATACTTCTCAACATAAATCAAAACAGTTGTACTACAAAAACAAATTTAAGATGGAATAATGCTTATGTTACAAACAGAAGGCTATTAGCTTGAGAGCCCAAGTGCAACCAGCATTAAGAACTTAAAACTGGCAGTAAACAAAACAAGCATCAACATCTATTCAGCAGGCCAGTCCCTAATCAGTTTTGAGATGGATTTGATAGCAACCAAATTATAACTGATGTGTGATGGCTAGGGTTAAAAGTTCACAAATATTAGCTCCAAATCAGGCTAACCAGGCTGAGGTCTTTACAGCAGGGCAACTTTACTCTGCAATGTATCAAACTAGGTGGCCTACAAGGTTGGTTCTACTGCAGGCCTAGGTTCCTCTCCTTTAAATGCAACAAGTATTGACAAACAAACTACTGATATGACCAAAACAAATTTATATGTTCAAGTTGATACAAGGTATCCATCCAACATCATGGAAACCACTACACACTTATAACTTCAAAATTCACACAAAGTACCCAAAATGCATAAGTCATGAAAAATAATGCAAGAGATGATAGGTATATGATACATACCTGTTTGGAGATTCTATTTAGTAGGTCAAACTTGTTGAGAAACCCAGAGGTAATAAAATCCAAGCTTGTATGGTATTTTACTTGAAACTTAAGCAACAAGCCAAATGAGATGCCAAAATGAGTTCTATGAATTTCTGATGACAAATGAAGGTTTGGACAGTTGATATATATTATATTTGAGGTGTTCAAATGGTTAAAACCTCAAGAAGATGTTTGGAGCAAGGTTTGGAGGTTTTTGTGGACTTTGGTCAAAGTAAGTTCCATGGCAAGTTGACTTTTGGATTCTTTGAGTTTTTGGGTGGTTTAAGTGTTTGTACACCTCCTATATATGATTTATAGGATGTGTGGATGAAGATTTGAGTGCTGGAACATGTATAGCTCAATGTGGTAGCAAAACTACAAAGTGCAGAATTTTGGCAATTTTGAACACTTTGGTGATTTTGCAAAATGTGAGTAAGTGAGAGATGTGATGAGGGAGCTTTGTTTAGCAGGTTTTCAGAATTAAGTTCATCTCCCAAATGAGGGGTTTGAGGTCCCTATTTATAGAATTATGAAGTGAGGAGCTTGCTATGTAGTTTTGCTTTCACTATGAAGAAATCTTAGATATTTCCATCCAATTGTCCACTTGCCTTGCTTTTTCTGGTTCTTGGCTGTCTCCGTGACCCAATGGGCAAGTTAAAATGATGTTTGTACAGAGAAAACACAGCCTAGATGCTTGGTAGAGTGGCTGGAGCAGAATCACTTTCCACCTCATGCTTGGAAAAAGTCAATATTTGCAACTTAGGCAATGAAACCTCAAACTTTAATTCTATGTTATCTCCTTGCTATTTCTTTGATCCAACCTGCTTGAGATGCTTAATATATCAGATAGCATGAGTTTGTCACGTTGAAATTGATCCACTTGAGTGATAGAGGTGCTTTTGCAAAATTGATCAATGTGGGACAAAAGTGACAAAACACCAACTTTGAACACATGTATCTCTCAGCTCATAAATCACTTTGAGATGTTATTGTACAATTTAGAAAGCCCTCACATAGTACTAAAACTTTCATGTTGGCCAGAAATCTTGATTCTATTTGAAACTAGGTGAAAAACCCCCTTTGAAGTTGGCTGATTTTAGCTTCTAAAGTGAAAATAACTTAGAAATTTTCTAAGTTATTTTCCCTTCTAGGAATGTTTTTGCTTATATCTCAAAAAGTATGCATTTTCTGGTTGTGGACTAGTATGGGACTTTTGTAGGACTTGTCAAGAGCTTTCAAATGAGACTAGAACCAACTCAATTGGATGTGCGGTTAAGGAGATACGGTTTAGCCCTTTTCAAAACCCTAATTTCCCGATTTCTCGATTACTCTCTCATCTTTGATCCAATGATCATGAAAATTGATATGCAAGTCCATTATGACATAAGGAACAACTTTTATTCACAACTTGGATCCCAATTCTCAAAATTTGGGGAGTTGACTTTTCGGTCAACCGTACGATCGGTCGGTGCCGATTGAGTCGCCTGTTGATATTCTGGACATCCGGGGACTTTGAAACTTCTTGAATAGTCTTTAATAGTCTATATGAACTTCATGGACCTCAGTCCCACCATTAAAACATCTTCCAACATCAAAGTCAAACCACAGTTGACTTTCCACTTGTTAAAAACCCTAATCGGGGCCTCCTGACTGCACTGTTCTTGATTCTGAAACGATTTCTTCAAATTGACTTCCCATTTGACTTTGATATTATCTTTGATTTCATTCCATGATTGAATTGGCCCAAATCATTGGTTGATCATTCCTTGATTGTTTTGAATTTGTCGGTGCGAGAACCCTGATTCATCTGTAACTTGACAATAATAAACTTGCACTTGATTTAGGGTTAGATAATGCATGATCATGCTTCTAAAAATGATAATGAGAATCTAAGGGGTCAAAATTTGGGGTACAACAGTCCCCAAGATTGATTGAGATTTTCTACAGGCTTATATTGAACCAAATATAGAGTTTTTACTTGGCTATCCTCCGAACCAAACATAGGTTTTACATGGGCTGACCATAAACCAAATTGATTTTTTACACCAAACTAATATTGAACCAAATTAGGGCTTTACATAGACTGACCACGAATCAAATAGAGATTTTACACCAGGATACTCTCAAACTAAGTGGGTCTTTTACACGGTCTGAGCTCACATGTTGTACTAGAGACTTAATACTATAACCCCAAACCATGCTTTTAACGGGATTAGCTTAGAAAAAAACACTCTCATATGAGAAATTATTCAACCAAGAGAAAAATACATTTCGGTGAATTTATAATATCACCCTTTTCCTAAATACAAAACCCCACTTAAATGCAGTGACTTTCCCGAAGCACTATGGATAAATTTAGGTGAGAAAAGTAGAAAATACTTTTAGAGAGGTACAATGAAAATGGAGATAGAGGTTGGCATAAAATATGAAAAGATCGAGGGCCAAATTAATGGCCAAATCGATATGCTCCTTGTCCAAATCGATTGGATGACTATCAATAATTTATTATGAATGCCCAAATAGGAAGGTTTTCAAATATCGTCATTTTTGTTCATTAATAAATTGTCACAATAGTTTATGGACAATGTTTACACTGACCTAATCGATTTGATATATGTGTCAATCAATTGGATAGTTCAAAAGCGTGTCTAACGCTATTATGATAGTTCCTGATTCAGCTGACACAACTTCAAAACATTTTTAGGTTGTTTTCTGGGAGAAACAAAGGCTTAAAAACGTGTTTTAGTGTTTGTTTGATTTATGCGTATAGCTTTACGAAAAAATCCCTTTTGCTTTTTCAAAATATCAATCACTAGGATGTGGCTAGGAGAGCTTTCACATTTCTCTTTCAAGCTTTGAAGCTTTAAGACTTTTCAAATAAACCAATCATATAGGCATTCACTTGAATCTTCTTGATATGAGGCTTGAGACATCTTCACATTAGGTGTCATCATCAGAGGATATAGTTCATCAAACCCTATTTCATTTGCTTGATTCAGAGAAGAAAGCTTTGGACAAAATTGTCTTGTTCATCTTTGATTGCTTGACATAAAATTTTGCATCTTCATTAGTAATCAACTTCACAAGTTGGCATTTTCAAATTTTAGCATTAATGAAGCTAAGTTGTCATCATCAAAAGCACATTAGTAAAAACCAAATTATGATAGTTATCTTTAGCTTTGATCACCTCTTTGAATAACCTTCAAAACATGGTTCTGTAAGTACGGAGTATGCCTAAGAGGGGGGGGGGGGTGAATTAGGCTTTCAGGGACTTTTTCCGGTTTTTCGGTATTCTTGAAATTTTACTGGTTAGGTACTTTGTGCTTAATGCAGTAGAAAGTAAAAGGACAGTGGACACCAAGATTTATAGTGGTTCCCCTCACAATCTGAGAGTACTCCACTCCCCTTTCAACATGAAAGAGAGTTTTCACTATTGTTTAATAAAGTACAACCTATCACACCATCAACCGGTGAGGCCTACTATCAAACAATAAAAATCAATAAGTGTACAAGAACAATCCTCTTGTAAACACTCACCCTTGTGTCCAACAATCCTGGATCACAAGTCAAAATACACGTAATCTGAATACTTTGATTTGAGAGTAATAATGGTAATGTCAATGCTGAGATTGATCTTCTCCTTCTGATCAAAATTCACTCATTTAATTTCAACACATCAATGCTATGCATATGAAAGATATGATCTATATGAACACTTTTGAAAAATTTGAAAAGTATTTGAAAGTGGTGAATTTGATTCAAAGAATTGTTTTGAAATTAATTATTGGAGGATGTTTTTCAATTTGAAAAACTCAGAATTTATATGTGTAAACACACCTTTTCCAAAAGGTATATTTGAGTATAATTCAAAATATGAACTGGTATAATTTTCAAACCATTTTTGAACTTGAAACAAATCCATTTTTCAAAATACGTTCAGTGTTAATCGGTTAACCTATATGGTTAATCGGTTAACACTTGAACGTTATACCAAAATATTCAAAATTTGAAATGGTTAACCGGTTAACCTATATGGTTAATCGGTTAACACTGCTATTTTTCAGAAAAATGCTTATAAAAATAATGTTATACCAATTCTAATAGTTTAAAAAAAATTTCTAATGCAATGTGATCAAATGATAAAGATATTGAACACTTGTATATCAATTAAATTAATGGATTTTGATATACCATAGCTTATGTCCAAAACTTGAAAGTTGATCAGTCAAATGTTCATGAAGCTTTGAATGTTGATCACTTCCATTCCACTTGAACTTGGTCTTTTGAAAGCGTTTGCCTTTTTGCACAGATGAATTATTCTTGATCTTGACGTTGACGTCATCAAAACTTTGAGATGAAGCTTGCTTCTACAGTCTCCCCCTTTTTGATGATGACAACCAAAATGATCTTGTGCAATTTTTGACGATGATTAGCAGTGATCTTGTTTTCTCCCCCTATGTCCATGAACTCCCCCTATCGAATACATCGGCAAAAATTCTGCACACATAGACATAAGAAAGCCAAAGCTCTTCTCCCCCTTTGTCATAAGCAAAAAGGAAGGAGCTTTCAAAGAAAGAAAACTAGATAGACCAATAATGCAAGCAATCACAAGAATATGGAAGCAAAGCATAATGAAATTAAACGACAGCAATACTGTGAATATTGTACGAGTTACAATGCCAAATAAAAACAGAGTTCAAACATAAATGAAATCATAAACATCAAAAACTAGAAAACAATGCAATAAAATACATCAACAACAACATACTCTCTAAAGATCCTCATCAGGCATATCCACATCATTTTCTTCCTCTTCTTCACTACCATCCTCTTCTTCAATCTCTTCGTCCACAACTCGGGTGTTGGAATGTGGAGGGTTAAGAATAAGGTTTCTGAGGGAGGCAATGGCTCGGGAGGTCTCTTTATGCATATTCATTGACTCTCGATGCTAGTTCATCATGGTTGTATAGAGAAACTCACTTGTAAGACCCCCTTCAGGCATTGGATACGCGTGATGGATAGGACCGTCATTGGTATACCTGTAGGTACCGTCAACCGCTTTGATGATACCAGTATTTTTGACAATGTTAATCTCATTGATCTCATTAGTTGTAGGTTTCATCTTGGAGGAAGGTTCCCTGTTAAGGTCTAGTTCGGTTAATTCCAGAATTCTCGAAATCAAACGAGCATACGGTAACCGTGTGATGCACTGAAGTTGCTGCTGCAGATGATACATGATGGTCAGAATCCAATTGACCCTTATGCGGTTCTTGATTGCATACAAAAGCTGCATCTCTAAGTCATTAATCTGAGAGTGGTTGGAATCCTTTGGAATGAGGACATAGCAGATAATGTAATGAAGCATTCGATCAGATACCGTCAGATTCTTGGCATAGCACAGCATACGAGCGGTGCGAGAGTTTGCAATAACTGTTTCTTTCGAGAACCTGCAAATCTGATAGTAATACTCCATTTTATCATAATTTGCCCAAGGTCCATCCACATGGTTTACACCTTTCCTCAGGAAGCAGCCTTTTGATGGAATCTTAAGGTGTCTAGCAAGGGTGGATAATTTCTCAACAAACTCATGGTCTCTAATGGTGGAACGGATCATGTGGTTCTCATCCATGTCCAAATATACAGCCATCTTACTCATAAAAGCTTTAACAAGATCAGGATAAATAATACCAGAGTCGGTGACGAACTTGTCGATGCGCTGATATTCCAATAGTGTAGGAAAGTTAAAAGAAATTGCAGGAAAAGCTCGAAGATTTACGTACTTTACCGGCAGAAGTTGACGAACACGAACTTTGAAATCCATGCGCCTCTTTTTGGTGGTTTCCATTGGAATGCTTTCATCATCAGATTTTGATGCATACTCAGGAAGCTTTCCCTTTCCTTTGCGTGAGGATGCCATGGATGAAAGTTTGAGAGAACTGAAGTTGTGGGTTCTGAGGAGGTTAGGGTTTGAGAAGTTGTGGGGATGGTTATGAGGAGTTATCCAACTTTAGAGAGTGGGAGAGAGGAGGTTAGGGTTTGAAGAGGGAAGTTCCACAAAAACTCTTTAAGAGGGAGTAGGATTCAAAGGATATGGATTTTGGACACTTAAGAGAATATGGACCACATAAAAATGCATGTTTCATATATAATATTTTTCAAAAATTTAATTGATTTTCGTTTCTGATTTTTAGAAAATTTAACAGTGTTAATCGGTTAACCATATAGGTTAATCGGTTAACACATTAAAAAAAATTGAGTCAGAATTGAAAATATAACAGTGTTAATCGGTTAACCCATATGGTTAATCGATTGACACACGCGAATTTTTGAAAAATGCTTAAAAAACAGAATGCATACACATGAAAACACAACATAAATAATGCATACACATATTAGAGAAAAGGTCAGATGTCACCTTCATCAAGAATCCCAAGTTCTCGTCGAATTTTGTAGAATGGTTCTTTCGCCAAAGGTTTGGGGAAGATGTCGGCGAGTTGATTGTGCGTGTCGACGAAAGTAACATCTACATCTCCATTCAATACGTGATCTCGAAGGAAGTGATGCCAGATATCTATATGTTTTGTTCTTGAATGCATGACCGGGTTCTTTGTAATATTGATGGCACTTGTATTATCACATCTAAGAGGAATGCAGCCGAGATCTATACCGTAATCGAGGAGTTGTTGCTTGAGCCACAGAATTTGTGCACAGCAACTTCCTGCTGCAATATATTCCGCTTCGGCTGTACTGAGTGCCACACACGCTTGCTTCTTGCAGGCCCATGACACTAATGCATTCCCGAGAATGTGACATGTACCGCTTGTGCTTTTTCTATCGGTCTTACATCCTGCATAGTCAGCGTCAGAGTAACTAACTAAAGAACAAATACTACCTTTAGGATACCATAATCCGAAGTTCATTGTCCCTTTGAGATACTTTATGATTCTCTTTACGGCTGAGAGATGCGATTCCTTCGGACTTGCTTGAAAGCGTGCACACAAACAAACGCTAAACATAATGTCAGGACGACTTGCCGTCAAATATAGTAATGAACTGATCATACCTCGATATTTTGTTATATCAACTGGAGTACCAGATTCATCTTGATCAACGTACGTTCCGGATCCCATAGGAGTGGACATCACCTTGCAACTTTCCATATCGAATTTCTTCAACAATTCTTTGCAATACTTGGATTGGTTGAGGAAGATGCCATCCTTTGTTTGCTTGATTTGTAGTCCAAGAAAATAATTCAATTTTCCCATCATGGACATCTCGAACTCTCCTTGCATCATAAGTTAGAATTCTTCGCAAAGCTCTTTGTTTGTTGATCCGAAGATGATGTCATCGACATAGACTTGAACCAATAAAGTGTTTCCTTTGATCTTCTTTATGAATAATGTCTTGTCAACCTTTCCTTTTGTAAATCCCTTCTCACATAAGAAATTGCTAAGGCGGTCATACCATGCTCTTGGTGCTTGTTTGAGTCCGTATAGTGCCTTTTTCAGTTTGTAGACATGTGAGGGATTCTTGAAGTCTTCAAAACCGGGAGGTTGTTTGACGTAGACTTCCTCATTGATGTAGCCATTTAGGAAAGCGCTTTTGACATCCATCTGGAACAACTGAAAATTCATAGGACAAGCGTAAGCAAGTAGTAATCTAATTGCTTCTAACCTTGCTACCGGAGCGAACGTTTCATCAAAATCAATTCCTTCCTCCTGGTTGTAGCCTTGAGCGACCAATCTTGCTTTGTTACGAACTATGATCCCATTCTCGTCAAGTTTGTTCTTGAACACCCATCTTGTTCCTATGATGTGCTTATGGTCTGGTCTTGGTACAAGACTCCAAACTTGATTCCTTTCGAATTGATTGAGTTCTTCTTGCATCGCTACAATCCATTGGTCGTCGCCTAAGGCTTCATCAATCTTGGTTGGTTCAATTTGAGATACAAAAGCCATGTTGAGACAAGCTTCCTTAAGATTAAGTCGAGTTGCAACGCCTTGGCTAATATCACCAATAACTTTATCTATCGGGTGATCTCTATGCGTTCTCCATTCCTTCGGAAGATCTTGATGTTCTTCAATGATTTGAGTGACATCTTCTTGTGGTATTTCTTGATTCTTTGAAATCTCTTCTTGTTGTTGTGGAGAACCTACTATATCATCATCATCATTCATAATAATATTATCCTCTTTCGAGGGGTTAGTCTCATCAAACGAAACATGAATGGATTCTTCAATAGTAAGTGTTCTCTTATTAAAAATTCTAAATGCTTTACTATAAAGAGAGTAACCAAGAAATATACCTTCGTCGGATTTCTCATCAAACTTACCGAGATTATCTTTGTTGTTATTGAGAACAAAGCATTTGCATCCGAATATGTGGAAGAATGCTATATTTGGTTTTCTTCCCTTGAACAACTCATACGGAGTCTTTTTGAGGAGTGGTCGAATATTGACACGATTGCTTACGAAGCATGCTGTACTAACTGCATCTGCCCAAAAATATTTAGGAAGATTTGCGTCGCTGAGCATTGTCCTTGCAAGCTCTACCAGTGATCTATTCTTCCGTTCTACGGCACCGTTTTGTTGAGGCGTCCTTAGTGCTGAAAAATTATGAGAAATTCCATACTCTTCGCAAAATTCTTCAAAGTATGAATTTTGGAATTTTCCACCGTGATCGCTTCTTATAGAGGCTATGGTGAGTGATTTCTCATTCTGAATTTGCTTTGCATATTTCTTGAATGCTTTAAAAGCATCACTTTTCTGTACTAAAAACAATGTCCAAGTGTATCGAGAGAAATTATCAACAATAACTAAGGCGTAGAAATTACCTCCGAAGCTTTTTGTTCTCGATGGACCGAAAAGATCCATATGCAACAATTGAAGTGGTCTTGGTGTAGAAACCACTTGCTTGGATTTGAAAGTTGTCTTGGTCTGTTTTCCCTTTTGACATGCATCGCATAACTTATCCTTGATGAATTTTATCTTCGGAAGACCAACAACTAGATCATGCTTTATCAACTTGTTTAAATGCTCCATGTGAATGTGAGCAAATCTTTTATGCCAAAGCCATGCCTCGTTGTTGTTCGCCATAAGACATTTTACCTTCAAGGAAGAGTCATCAAAAGAAATCATAAAAATGTTATTATATCTTTTACCTTTTAACAAAATGTCATGAGTGACTTCATGTTCTATCAAGCATTCCTCCTTTATGAAGTTGATTCGGAACCCTTTGTCACACAATTGACTTATGCTAAGTAGGTTGTGTTTAAGGCCTTCCACATAAAGAACGTCTTCGATGATTGTACATGGAGGTGCACCAATGGTTCCAACTCCAAGAATTTTTCCTTTATTATCATCACCGTAAGTGACGTATCCTTTGGCCTTTAATGATAGACTTGAAATTTTGTTTATGTCTCTCGTCATATGCTTCGAGCAACCGCTATCAAGATACCATTGATTAGTGGTTGTCTTCAAGCATACCTACAACACAAAATCAGGTAGTGTTAGGTACCCAAATTGCTTTGGGTTCTTGATAGTTAGTACCTTTTTCAACCCACACATAATGCCCTTTAGCAACACCAATATTGCGCACATAGCAAGCATTAGGTGTATGGCCTTTAATTCCACAATAAGAACATGTAGGTTGAAAGTGACTTCTATATCTAGGAACATAATTCTTTTTCTTTGCAATGCTTTTCTTGTTATGATATTGATGCTGAACTTTAGAAGTGTTGGCCTTTTCTTTAACAATTTATTCACTTGCTCTTACGAAAATGGTCTTATTGGTGCTTGGATTTGAAAATTTAGAATATCCTAATCCACTTTTATCATTAGGATATCTTTGATGTTTTAGAATTTCTTCCAAGCCAATTTGACCTTTTTCGTATCTTTCTAAAACTCTTTTGAGTTGAACAATTTGGAAGGATAAAGACTCACACTTCTTACATACAAGACTTTGTTTTTCATCCATCAGTTTTTGTTTTTCATCTTCAATATTTTTCATAAAAACAGAGTTTTGTTCTTCTAAAGATGAGATTCTTTTCTTTTGTGATGAGATGTTTTTATACAAAGTCTTGCACTCTTTTAGAAGTTCATCTATAATTTCTTGTGCATCATTATCATAAACAGAAAAATTACTACTAACCTCATTTTCTTCATCGGAGTGGTGAGAGGCCATTAATGCCATATTTGCACATTCATCGTTTTCCGATTCCGATGATGAACTTACTTCGTTGTCGTCCCATGCGACATAAGCCTTCTTCGTTCTGAAATCCTTCTTGCCTTTGAATTTTCCTTTATTTGCGAGTTTTGGGCAATCTGGCTTTATGTGACCTTGTTTCCCACATTCGTAACATGTAATTTCTTGGTTTGATGTGGGTGCCTCCTTTTTCCTGAAATGTCTATTCTTTTTAGAAAAAGAAGAAATTTTATTATTATTAAAAAACTTACCAAGCTTCTTTACTAGAAGCATGAAATTTTTGTCTTCGGAAGATTCGTCATTTTTGTCATCCCTTGTGTCAATCTTCAAGGCAATTCCTTTGGACTTCTTGTCTTGACTTTCATGCTTCTCAAGCCTACCAAGTTCTAGTTCATGCTCTTGAAGTTTGCCAAATAATGAAGCGGATGTCATCGTTGAAAGACTCTTCTTTTCGGAAATAGCGGTCACCTTTGGTTGCCATTCTCTTGTTAAGGATCTTAGGACTTTCAAGTTGAGATCATCATTGGTGAAGGTCTTCCCAAGAGCAATCAGATGATTAGTTAGATGAACGAATCTCTTTTGTAAGGCAACAATGGATTCACCAGGCTGCATACGGAACATTTCATATTCTTGACTTAAAGTATTAAGTCTTGATCTTTTTACTTCGGCTGTCCCTTCATGCGTTTCTACCAGGGTGTCCCAAATTTCCTTTGCTGATCTACACTGTGATATACGGAAGAATTCGTCCATGCTGAGAGCGCTTTGAAGTATGTTGATTGCTTTCTTCTCATTCAAAATTCTCTTCTTGTCATCTTCATCATATGAGGATTTTATCTTTGGAGTACCAACACCATTTACCACACTTATAGGAACATGTGGACCAGTTTCTACGGTTTCCCATATACCATCTCCTTGAGCCTCAAGATGTGCCTTCATACGGATTTTCCAAAAATCGAAGTAATCTCCAGAAAAGAGTGGTGGCTTGTTACTGCTTCCACCATCTTTGAAAACCGGGTTAGTACTAGCGGAAGCCATTAGGATCGATAGGAACAGGTTACCTTAACCTGCTTTGATGCCAATTGTAAGTACAGAGTATGCCTAAGAGGGGGGGTGAATTAGGATTTTAGGGACTTTTTCCGGTTTTTCGGTATTCTTGAAATTTTACTGGTTAGGTGCTTGGTGCTTAATGCAGTAGAAAGTAAAAGGACAGTGGACACCAAGATTTATAATGGTTCCCCTCACAATCCGAGAGTACTCCACTCCCCTTTCAACATGAAAGAGAGTTTTCACTATTGTTTAATAAAGTACAACCTATCACACCATCAACCGGTGAGGCCTACTATCAAACAATAAAAATTAACAAGTGTACAAGAACAATCCTCTTGTAAACACTCACCCTTGTGTCCAACAATCCTGGATCACAAGTCAAAATACACGTAATCTGAATACTTTGATTTGAGAGTAATAATGGTAATGTCAATGCTGAGATTGATCTTCTCCTTCTGATCAAAATTCACTCATTTAATTTCAGCACAAGTGTTCAATGCTATGCATATGAAAGATATGATCTATATGAACACTTTTGAAAAATTTGAAAAGTATTTGAAAGTGGTGAATTTGATTCAAAGAATTGTTTTGAAATTGATTATTGGAGGATGTTTTTCAATTTGAAAAACTCAGAATTTATATGTGTAAACACACCTTTTCCAAAAGGTATATTTGAGTATAATTCAAAATATGAACTGGTATAATTTTCAAACCATTTTTGAACTTGAAACAAAGCCATTTTTCAAAATACGTTCAGTGTTAATCGGTTAACCTATATGGTTAATCGGTTAACACTTGAACGTTATACCAAAATATTCAAAATTTGAAATGGTTAACCGGTTAACCTATATAGTTAATCGGTTAACACTGCTATTTTTCAGAAAAATGCTTATAAAAATAATGTTATACCAATTCTAATAGTTTAAAAAATTTTCTAATGCAATGTGATCAAATGATAAAGATATTGAACACTTGTATATCAATTAAATTAATGGATTTCGATATACCATAGCTTATGTCCAAAACTTGAAAGTTGATCAGTCAAATGTTCATGAAGCTTTGAATGTTGATCACTTCCATTCCACTTGAACTTGGTCTTTTGAAAGCGTTTGCCTTTTTGCACAGATGAATTATTCTTGATCTTGATGTTGACGTCATCAAAACTTTGAGATGAAGCTTGCTTCTACAAGTTCCATACATTTTACATTAGTTTTAGAAACTCCAAATATATTATCTTATTTTCTACTCTCTTCTTTTTTACTTTCTAATTATTCACTAAAGTTGCCTTAGTATCATAAAAAAAAATCCTTAAAAATATCTATTAGTGGGGTGCTGCATTTGCTCTTTTTTAAGGGTGCAAATCTATTTTAAAATATCCTTATTTGGTTCTTGAGATTAGCGAGTGAAATATCTATTTAATTTTTGAGATCAGTTAGTTAAAATCTTTGTTTGGTTTGTGAGCTCAGCTTGTTAAGAACTTCATTTTGTTTGAGGATCATCGTGTGTAAAATCGCTCATATTTGTAAAACGATTCGAGGTAACACTTGAGGACAATATCTCTAACTCTATCTCTTTATTTTTTTTGTTATTTATTCTTTTTTTCTCTCTATTTTCTTCTTCTTCCTCTTATTTGTTGCTTCATCTTTATTGGACTAATTAATATAATATGTTTTTGAGAAAGTTTTTTTTAATAACCTCGATTTTTAAATAACAAAATTAACCCGTAACTCTTATGTTTGTAGTCACTTGATCAACAAGTGACATAAAAGTCTAATTTATGTTTTAAGACTAATTGCTCTAAGAGGAAAGAATGACTTCAAACGATTCATAAAACAAACCTCTATCTTTTAATGGAGAAGGGTATGCTTCATGGAAAGATAATATGAGAATATTTATAATGGGGATTGACTTTGATATTTGGAAATCTATAAAATAAATTGTCATTTTGTTCCCACACATTAAGTTTATGGTGTTGTTCTAAATAAAGAGGAAGATGATCAGAGAGAAGAATAAAGAGAAAAATTAAAGTGCAGTTTAAAAGGTAAGACTATCATCACTACCTCTCTTAGTCTTAATGAGTTTTTACATGTTTCTCATGCAAAACTAAAAAAAATGTGGAACACCCTTCAAATTAACCATGAAAGAATAAATCAAGGTAAAAACGGAAAAGGATGAACACATCAACCCATGAGTATGAAATTTTCAGAATGAAGTCTAAAAAAAATATTTTGATATGTGAAAATGATTCATTCACATTGTAAATCAAATGAGAACTCTGGAAAAATTTCAAAATGATTACATGGTTGTAAACTTTCTTATATGCTTAAACTATAGTTTGAAACCCATAGCCATTGCGATTTCTGAATCTAAGAATTTGTCATCCATGGACTTGACTACACTTTTTAGTAAATTGTAGAAACACAAGACGAAGCTAAAAAACTTAACGATAATAAGGAAAATGAAAACAAGGGGAAAAATCTAGCACTCAAGACATATGAAGCAAAAGATTCATAGTCCGGTGAATAAATGACACTAATAATTCATATTTTCGTGATATTTATGAAAACTTAATAGCAACAAAAGAACAAAGGAAAATGCTCATTTACTCCTAAATGCTTTCAATGTGGGAAGAATGGACACATAAGACCAAATTACCCTTTGAACTAGGAAGAAAAATAGAATATGAGAAGATTCAAGAACCCTTAAAAAGAAGCCAAGAAAGTCTACATCGCCTGTGTTTATAATGACATGGATTCATATGATGACAAAGAAGCTAATATCTGTCTCATGGAACATAAAGAAGGCGAGGTAACTTCACATTTCTCTCATCATGATATTTTTTGCATTTGTAAATAAATAAATAAATAAATAAGTAAAATAGAATTTCTTGTATCCACCTCTAAAACCATAATTTATTTCCTCGAATTTTAAATTAAAATTCTAGGAAGAAATAGAAACTCTTAAATAGAGGAAAAATATTTTAACTTGAAACTTTTCTTCTTCTCATGATGTATTATACAAATCTACAAAGTATAATCAATGTGATGTTTTAAAAAGTAAAAATAAGGATTTATAAAATACAATAGATAAATTCACTGAGAAAAAAGATAACTTGAATCTTCTTTTAGGCAATCAAAAAGAATTATATAATAAAGTAGACCTATATTATGAAACTAAGAATAATATTAAGAACATCAGTAACATATGTCATGCTCATAAAACTCATAAATATGAAACCCTCATGCAATTATTGTAATAAAAGTTATCACATATCATTATTTAGCTTTATTAAAAAGATCCATGAAAGTAAACATGGTTATCCTCCTTCATATTTTTTTATAAAGAGCATCAATATTGCAAAATGAGAAACATGTCTGCTTCATCATATTCTTGCAATTACGAGTATCAAAAGAAATTATGTGAAAATATTGATCAAACTAACATTAGAGAACCCAAAACGCTTTGAGTAGCTAAAGTTAAGACCTAAGTTTCTGATCTGACCTGATCAGAAGGGGATCGCTGGCTGTCACGCGTCTTCGACTTCCTTCCTGTTCCTCGGTGTTGAAGAAGAGGAGAGGAGTGTACCTGCAAGACACTCAGATGCTAAAGCAAGCGTACGGGCAGAGTGATCACAAGTATAGAAAAAGGGGTAAGGAATGAATTACCTGACCCTCTTGTGAAAGAGGGTATTTATAGAGAGACCCCAGCGCTAGGCCAATGGTCACTTGTGTTGGGCTGGATTGCCAGGCCCAATCCAGGTGACTGTTAGGGCTTACATGGCGTAGTGAAGACTAGGACGTGGTCTTCGCCCTAGGAGTGGGTTTGACCTGCTCTTTAGGAGGTGGGCAGTTGGTAAGTGACGTGTCCCCGCGGAGGGGGCACGTGGAGAACGTGTGAAGGACATGTTGTCCTGCCCGACAGGGGAGCAGGCTCTGCCTGTGGAGAGGGCAGTGTCTGGTTGATGGGGGAGTCTTGTGCTCGACACAGATGAGGCATGTTCTGCCCGCGGAGGGACATTACCTGACCGTTAGGGACCCTGTGCTCGATGGTTGTGGCCCAAGCTGGACTGGGCTTGGCAGAATATTATTGGGCTGGGCCTGCCTGGCCACGTCGGGGCCCAGGCCAGAACAGGAGCCCCCCAAGTCGTAGCTCCGAGGGAGGGAGCGAGGACTTGATGACGTTGTGCTGAGGAGGAGAGATTAGCCTGAGGAGGAAAACCCTCCAGCTCGTGTTTCACGGGGACGCGAGTACGCGAGTCCTTCCTCGTTGTCGGGTGCCCGGGCTTGAGGACACGTGTTGGAGGGGAGATGTGAGGGGACGCGGCTGTCAGCCTTCTCCACATGTTATGCGCTGGGTGGCCGCTAGGGCGGCTACCCTCGGGTACTCGAGTGCCTAGCGAAGCTTCGAGTCCCGTGCTGGGGTATAAGTAAGCGAGCCCCCGCTCATTCTCCACTTTTTACCTTCTTGCTCTCAAACTCTCTGCCTTGCCGCCTCGCTACCGTCTGATCTCTCCGTCGCAGCAGCCGTCACGTACTCCGCCGCAGATCAAAATATAGTAAGTTCCTCTTCTCCTTTCTTTCGTTTTTCCCGTTTGTTTTAGGACCGTGGTCGGGGCATGTTGAATGCCCTGAGGAGAGGTGAGGCTCTCCGCTACTGTATGGGGGTTTTCTAAGGTTTTACCGTGAGCGTTCCAAGGAAAAACGCCAATTCCGATGAATGCGTCGGGAACAAATGCTTGCTCCGATGAATGCCCCGGGGAGAGACGCTTATTCTGATGAACGCCCCGGGGAACGACGCCTATTCTAATGAATGCCTCGGGGAAAGCGTGTAGGTTAGGTTATGCAGGCGCCCTGGGGAGGTGGTAGGATTTGGGTAGAGCCACCGAGGATGATGCTCGATTTGTCCTCGTCGCCCTTTCACTTGACTTGCGGTGGAAGGGTGAATTTGATCTTTATCATTGAATTTACTGTTACCTTCTGCTTTTCAGGTGTTAATGACTATGTTGGTCTCGGGGACAATGGTCGAGGACAATGAACCGGACGTTCCATACTTCAACGAGCGCGCCCTTCCCCTCGAGGAGTGGGTGGCCGAGGGCCTCTGTCCATGCCTTCTTATTTCGCTTCTGACCCGACGGGAGTCTATGCCACCGTGGATGACCGGAGAGAAGGTGACCCCTAGAATTGGCAAGTTTATCGTCCTCGAGCAGGCCACCGAATATGCTCGAAGTACTGGAGGATGCGGTTCCCGATGTACGAATTCCATTTTAAAGAGGCCAGGCTCAGGCTGCCGTTCTCAGACTTCCACCTGGGCCTCTTCGACTGGTTGAGGCTGGCCCTCTCACAGCTGCATCCGAATGCCTTGGCTTTTATTCGGGCATTCGAGGTCGTGTGCCGTTATCTCGAGGTCAGCGTCACGCTGCCGCTATTCTTCCGTGTCTTCCATCTGCAGCGGCAGACGGTGAATGGCAGGCACGACTGGGTGTTGTTCAAGCAACCGGACAGGCTTTTCAAAACGTACATGGACTCTGTTCGGGACTTCAAGGGTCGTTTCTTCATCGTCAGCCCGATCACGCGTGCGGGGGTTGATTCTTTATATTCAGAAGGGGAACGGATTGTGAATGGCCAGCGGGAGGCCATCATGCTGCCGCGGGTGCACATGGAATGGTCTCCGAAACATTTCTCTCGGGGGACTGACCGGTACATAGTGTGCGCGGGGTCGCTCGACGAAGAGGACATGACCGGCTATTTGAAGATAGTCTCGTTCGTGCGCATCCTGCCGCCGTCGAAGTTGGTGACCCCCGACGGCTAGTACATCCTCGACATCCAGGGGAATGTCCGCGAGACAGCGAGGTTGATCAATACAAAGGCTCTGCTCGAGTGTTCCTCGAAGGCGGAGGCCCTTCGCTATCTAGGTGGTGGACGCCTCTCCCCTCTCTCGATCTGGTACTCTTTATCTGTTATTGACTCATTTTCTTTGTTTTGCAGGGAACATGTCTTCCGTCGAGGAGCGGGTGAAGAAGTTGCGCGCGTCGAAGGTTGCTGCCCTTCCGAAGACGCGGGTTGGCCAGCTGGTCGGGTAGGCTTCCGCTAATCAGGATGGTCGGGGTCCTCGTCTCCTCCAAGCATCCAGTCGCCCACATCCCAGGGGGCCCCGAAGAGGCCCAGAGTTCAAGAGGTGGAGACCATGGTCGACTTATCAACGAACTCTACCGAGGAGGGTTACTCCATCGCGCCCTGCCATCAGCATCCTGGTTATTTCCACGGGGCCAGGTCGCCCAGTATTCCAGCCGGGGAGGCGAAGGCGGTTCTCAGCACGGACTGGGCTACGCGTAGGAAGGTCCTGACGGAGGATTTGGCTGCCCTGATACGGACCTTCACCACGGCGATGGTTTTGAGCGAGGAAAGCTGCTCGGCCGTCGAGCTGTCCAAGCTGCAGGGGGCCTCGTTTTCACGCAGTCTCGTTTAAACAAGGATGTCGCGGACACGATACGGGCCTTCCCAATTTGTGGCTAGTTTGCCTTCGTGGGAGTCCTTCTGGTTTCTTCGTAAGACTAAGTCGCCGATCTGAAACTCACGTTTCAGGACTCTGCTGTCGTGGCGAAGTGCTACCTGTTGTTTCAGTCGGGCTTCTCGAAGAGCTACCCCCGACCGAATTTCCTTGACTAGGTCGAGTTCCTCTCGGAGGGCGTCTTCGTTGTCTTCAGCCTCGAGGGGAGCCTCAGTTCGTCTGGACGGCTCTCGTATCTCGACCGGGATCACCGCCTCGGTTCCGTATGTGAGGCGGAATGGTGTTTCCCCCATGGTTGAGTGAGGTGTAGTTCGGTATGCCTATAGGACGCTATGGAGTTCCTCGACCCAGGCCCTCTTGGCATCGCCGAGTCTTCGTTTTAAGCCTCTGAGTATCACCCTGTTCGCGAATTCGAATTGGTCGTTCGTCTAAGGATGTTCGACCGAGGTGAAGTGATGCTTGGTCCCGAGTTTGGTGACGAAGTCCCGAAATTTTTTTTCGGTGAACTGCGTGTCGTTATCAGTGACGATGGCGACTGGGACACCGAATCTTGCGAGGATATTTCTTTTGTAGAATCGGAGTATGTTGTGGGCTGTGATTTTGGCAAGGGCTTCGGCCTCAATCCATTTTGTGAAGTAGTCGACGCCCACGATCAGGTACTTGTTCTGATATGAGCCTAAAGTGAAGGGACCGAGGATATCCATCCCCCACCAGGCGAACGGCCAAGGGGAGGATAGGGATTTGAGCTCGCTCGGTGGGGTGAGGTGGATGTCCCCGTGTCGTTGGCATCTGTCGCATTTCTTGACGTGCTCTCTCGCGTCCTCTTGCATCGATGGCCAGTAGTATCCTGCTCGTAGGGCCTTTCTCACCAGGGATCGTCCCCTGAGGTGTTGCGTGTTGATGCCCTTGTGGATTTCCTCCAGAACGGCAGCGGCCTGGGAGGTGTCGATGCATTTGAGGAGGGGGACCGCGAAGCCTCTGCGGTACAATTTGTCTCCGAGAAGGACGTACGAGCAGGATCGTCGTTTGATCGTGTTGGCCTCTTTGGGGTCGGCGGGGAGGCGACCTGTGCTGAGGTAGGCGTGCAACGGTGTCATCCAACAGTTGATATCCTCTATGGCGTTGACGTCGAGCGGTGCTTCGGCCTTTTTCGTGCTCGGCTGCGATAGGATCTCCTGGATGACCGGCTTGTGCCCGCCCCTCTTTTTGGTGCTTGCTAGTTTTGAGAGAATATCTGCTCGAGTGTTCTGTTCGCGTGGAACATGTTGAACCTCCGCGGAGTCAAAACTTTGCATTTTTTCGATAATGAGTGTCAGGTATTCGGAGAGGTTATCGTTTTTTGCCTGATATTCCCCCCGTACTTGTGAGGCAACCAGCTGGGAGTCCATGTAGATTTTAATTTCTTTGGCCCCGAGGTCTGATGCCAATCGTAGCCCGACCAGGAACGCCTCGTACTCGGCTTGGTTGTTCATCGTCAGGAAGGCCAATGTTAGAGAGACTTCTATGACAGTGCCTTCTTCATTGTCAAGGATGACGCATGCGCCGCTGCCCATGGAGTTTGAGGAGCCATCAACGAAGATAGTCCACTTGCGGCTCCCCGTGGTAGGGTCTGGCGAGGGGGTCATCTCGGCGACAAAGTCGGCCAGGACTTGAGCTTTGAGGGCCTTCCTTCCTTCGTAGACGAAGTTGAACTCAGATAGTTCTAACGACCATTTTAGCATTCGTCCAACCATGTCTGGTCGGCCGAGTAGCTGCCTGACGGGCTGGTCGGTTCTAAGCACAATGGTGTGGGCCAAGAAGTAATGTCGGAGGCGTCATGCAGCGGTGATGAGGGCCAAAGCGACCTTTTCGATCTGCTGGTATCATACGTGGCGTAGTGAAGACCAGGACGTGGTCTTCGCCCTAGTCCAACTGTCCTGTGATCCTCGGAACGTAGGTTTGACCTGCTCTTTCGGAGGTGGGCAGTTGGTCAGTGACGTGTCCCCGCGGAGGGGGGCACGTGGAGAACGTGTAAAGGACACGTTGTCCTGCCCGATAGGGGAGCAGGCTCTGCCCGCGGAGGGGCAGGTTCTTCCCGTGGAGAGGGCAGTGTCTGGTCGATGGGGGAGTCTTGTGCTCGACACATATGAGGCATGTTCTGCCCGTGGAGGGACATTACCTGCCCGTCGGGGACCCTGTGCTCGACGGTTGCGGCCCAAGCTGGACTGGGCTTGGTAGAATATTATTGGGTTGGGCCTGCCTGGCCACGCCGGGGCCCAGGCCAGAACAGTTTCTAATGTAGTAATGTTTTACAATATCGAACACTAAATGGCACCTGGATAGTTGTTGTTTATAGCATATGACATGAGATGAATATCTTTTTTCTTCCTTTACTCCTTGAAAGGGATATTTCTTCTCCTATGATGACAACAACAAGGGAAATATCATTTGTATTGGTAGCGTTGGTAAGTTTCTCAATCCAACAATCATGGAAGTTCTTTTAGTTGATGGTTTAAATCATTATTTTCTAAGTATTAGTCATTTATGTGACAAATCTAACAATGTAACCTTTGAAAAACTATCTTTATTACTTCAAGAAGTAAAAATACCTAAACTGTAATTTTAAAAAATTCCTTCAAATGATTGTATTTTGAATAACAAGGATTGATCATGGTTATGACATGTGAGAATAACTCATATTCACATGGACCACTTAAACATATTAGTCTGTAAGGACATAATAGTTGGTCTGCAAAACTTACGTTTTCAAAATAATAAATTATGTGATGTGTGCCAAAAGGATAAACAAGTAAAAGTTTCTTTTAAAGCTAAAATGTTATTTTGATAAATCCCCCCTTAAAAAATTTTCACATGGACCTTTTGTCCCATCTAAGCTCAAACGTTTTTATGGAAATTTATATGCCCATGTAGTTTTAGATTACTACTCTTGCTATACTTGATCATTGTTCTTATCTCAGAAAACAGACACGTTTGTTACCTTCTGAAAACTAGCCAAATTTATCCTGAACGAAAAAAGAATAACCATTGAATCAATCCGAAGTGATCATGGTAGAGAATTCTAAAATGGGGAATTCAAAGTTTTGTAATGAGATTGTATTCAGCATAAATTTTTGACTCCACGAATTCTCCAAAAAAAATGGAGTAATTGAGAGGAAAAATAAGTCTCTAGAGAAGTTAGCGAGGACGATGCTTTATGAGACAAATCTTCCTAATTAAATACTTTTGGATTGATAAAGTGTGTCTTGATAAGACTCATTTTAAAGTAGACACCATATGACTTAAACAAAGGGAAAAAGATGAATATTTCTCACTTATATGTCTTCGGATGCAAATGTTTTATACTTAACAACAAGAAGAACAATCTTGGGAAATTTGACCCAAAGTTGATGAAGGCATGTTCCACTTTTAGTAAAGCTTTTAGAGTTTTCAAAAAATAAATCTAACAATAGGAGAATATGTTCATGATACCTTTGATGATTCTTACCCCAAATATGTAGAGGTAAAAGTTGTTAATTGTGCAAGTATATTAAAGAAAACATCTCTTGAAGATAAAGAGAAAGATGAAAGATCAAGGAATAAATCAAGAGAAAGAACAAATTCAAATTGAAGATATTCAAAACGAAGAAGCAAACGTAGAACATCAGGATCTTCCAGAGAAAGGAAGGACTACCAAAAACCATCCAATCTAAAATGTCAATGGGGATATTCGTAAAGGAGTTACAACTAGACACTCTCTTAGCCAAGTATATAAATTTATGGATTTTGTTTCTCAAATTGAAATAAAGGAAGTTTATGAGACTCTCATCGAAAAACATTGGTCTCTTGTTATTCTATAGGATTTAAATCAATTTATAAGAAACAATATTTGAGAACTTGTTCCCATTACTCGTTATATTCTAGTGATTGAAATCATATGGGTATTTCACAACAAGTTTGACAAAAATGAAAATGTTTTGAGAAATAAAGCAAGATTCATTAAGAAAGGTTACAATCATGAGAAAGACATAGACTTTGATGATACTTATACCCATGTAAATATATTAGAGACCATAAGGATATTTTAGGCTTTCTCATGCATTTTAAATTCTAAACTCTTTAAAATGGATTTAAAATGCGTGTTTTTGAATAATTACATTCAAGAGAAAGTGTATGTTTATCAACCTCCTGAATGAACTCTTATTTTCCTAGTCATGTGTTCAAACTGAAAAGGACTCTATACAATCTAAAATAAGTCCCTAGAATTTGATATAATTGTCTGAGTAAGTTTCTACTTGAAAGCAAGTTTCAAATAGAGAAGGTTGATACAATTCTTTTTATCAAGAAATATGAGCATGATATTTTACTTGTGCAAGTATATATTTATAATATTAGTTTCTGTTTACTAACAATTCCTTGTGCAAGAATTTTTCTGATATGATCCATAATAGATTTGAAATGTTCATGATGGGGGGCTTCGGTACTTTTTCGGATTACAAGTGTATCAATCCATGAAAGGAACCTTCATCAATCAAGGTAAATATTGTAAAGAGTTAACAAATAGATTTAATATAGTTAAATTGAAACAATCTCAACTCCAATGAGTACTTCACGCAGTATAGATAAAGACGAGGAAGGAAAACTAGTTAAGAAAACAAGGATCGAGGTATGGCCAATTCTCATCTTTACTTTAATGCATCTCATCTTGATATCATATTTGTTGTTTATTTTTGTTTTCTTATAAGCAAACCCTAAACAATCCCATATCTCTACGGTCAAACGCATTATGAGATATCTCACTAGTATATAATATGTGAGTTTATGATACTCCAAATGGATAGATTGTGTTTTACTTGAGTACTCTGACTTTGATTTCACTTGTTGTAAATTAGAATGGAGAAGTACGAGTCATATGTATCATTTACTTAATAACTCGTTTATCTTGTGCATATTAGTAAGAAACAAGTGTTGCATTATCCACATCACGAATAGTTATTGCACACAAATCATCTTAATAAAATATGAACAAAATAATTATGAAGTTGATCTTGAATTTTTTTCCAACAATACTAGTTATTGTATATTCCAATACATGTTTTGTATATTCCTTTTTGTTTTGTTCATCGCATAGCAATTTGCATGTCGTCTTAAATGCATAAGGGATCTATGGGCTAAAATCATACTTCTATTTATATATATTAAATCCAACACATCAAACTATTTTGCAACACCTAACACTCCCTTCTTCAAAAATGATCCACATCATCGTAGTAGCTTATGTGTACAAGTTCTAATAAACTACCAATCAAAACACTACTATCTGCCAACACACATTTTTACTCTTTCCCTATCAAAACCCTCTTTTCACCTTCCCTAATTCTCCAATATCAGATTACAAGTGATAAAAATAATTGCTATTCATGTTTCCAATATCTTAGGAAGTGCGGCTATTATACGAATACGACGGTTCGATAAAAAATAATTTAATCTCTTTAAAAAAATGTTTATTGTGATACTAATAAAAGAAACCAAATCTTAATAAAATATTTACAATAAACTATATTTAAACGTGTTCACAATTTAATTCAATAATAAAAATGATAAATATTTAAATTTTATATTATTACTGAAAAATTGAAAAATACATATGAATAATAAATATGAAATTTTATTTTCTTTGAACATTAAAAAAGTATAAGTCATATAGTATTTTATCTCAAATATTAATAACACATAATAAAATGTTACAAAAACTAATTTTATTCTCTATATAAAATAAAGTTAATTTATCACTAAAAATAGTAGAGAGTCAACTATTTTTAAGACAAAATGTTATAAATCATTGTAAAAAGTTTTTTTAAAACATTAATGTC